>JANHFX010004932.1:49977-63217 GCA_027560015.1 Chloroceryle amazona | reverse complement strand
GGACTGTGCATTAACTGCTCACCTTGATCTCTCCCTCAGTACCTGAATTTCTTGCTTCCTGCTGTAGGAGCGTGCACAGCAGACATTGCCAGCATGTGTCCATGAGTAAGGGTGTGGCAGTGGCTCTGCAGCCAGAAGGTGCAGCAGCCCCTGTCACTTGGTTAAAAATGGAAGAAAACACATTTAGCTATACGGATTTGTGAGCTGGGAGTAGAGAGGAAAGGGGGGAAAGAGAGTCACAGAACTTTCTTATATTTAACTTTTGCTTCTAGAAGTATAATAGGATAGTTGGGAAAAATGTTGTTCTAAACACATAAAACCACTTTGAGCAGTATCGTGATTCATATAAAAGTTTTTTATCAGGCATGTTTTTAATTACTCTTTTATCTTGAAAGTACAATAGAAATCAGTATCTGTACAAACTTCAGCAGATGAAATATCTTTGGATTTCATTTCAGAGTTTTATGAAATTAGATGATTAAAATTAATTCACATTTACTGGAACAAAAGTAATACCTCTTGTTCCAAGAAAAGGGCTGAAAGACTACCACATGTATTAAAAATAACAATATGTCAAAAAAGCTAGGAGATATTTAATGAGGTGTCTTAGGGACTAATAAATTAGCAGCTAAAGTAAAATATTTACTTTTTTAATGGAAAAGGTGAAACATATCTATGAGTTTCAAGGAAGAAAAGTAAATGGTGGAGAAAACATTGCTTTAGCGTTAAAAGACTGCATATATATTGGCAAAAAAACCCAAACATACTATGAGAATGCCAGTGTTGAAAGATATCTGTTAAAATGGATGACATAATTCTGTAGTTACTGCAGGCATACTAAAAGTATAACTCACCCCTCTCAAGAGTGTCTTTAAAAAGGAATAAAGTGCACAGGGGAATATTGCATGAATGAGAATCTGTCCAGAAACAGGCTTCTCTATATGTAATTTTGGCCTCGGGGATTGTATTATTTATTATGTTAATTCCCCAGGATTTAGAGAGCTTTTTCCTAGAAATGGAATGCTTTGGAAAAATATCTTTAGGGGAAACTGTGAAGTTTTCCTCCACTGAACCATCTTGCCTAAAGATTTCATCATGGAATCTGTCCTTACGTGGTTACGGATGAATCAGACTTTACTGGAGAGAGAATTACCAGATATGTAATTGGCTTACAGGTGAAGACAAGCAACAGAAATAGAAGGAGTGACATATGGAAAAAGATAAAATGGCATTAAAAAATACATAGCTTGGCTTCAGAAATGGCTATGGCTGTGATGGGCTTTGATGATAGTTTGCAGCTATTGAAAAAGTGTGAAAAAAAAAAAAAGAGGAAAAGAAATTGTGTGATCCTTAGAGTATTTTTGTTTACACCAAGACTGAATTCAGCCATATGTTTTCTGTAGAGGTGGCTGTACATTCCTTTCAGCCTATATCCGCTACATACTTAACCAGACAGCTTGTGCTCTGTGAATAAAGAGGATATACAGACCTAATATTTTGCTAGCTCTTTGCCATCTGTAACTCTGTCCAGATCTCATGTTTGTAGGACAGGGAAGATCACTATCTTCATTAGATAGAAAGGCTTCCAATGTGACTGCAAGTACATGTATGCATCCCAGTGAAGGCTTGCTCATCACCTTTAGAGCCCAGTGGAAAGCCATGACAAGGCTCTCTGAAACATGGTCTACTGGAAGGAAAAGGCTTGTCTAAAGCAGCTTACAAAAGCTTACTCCAGAAGTGTGTGGCAGGGTAGGGAACTGAACCTACTTGGGTCCTTGTGTCCCATGTCAATGACATTGTGTCATCCTTCCTTCCTCCTCCTCTTTAGTTAAACACACAGTTGTATTTGGGGCTTGGCATGACAGGAAACCCTGCTATGGTGGAAAAGAAATCCTATCCTGTGAACAGAAATATCACTCAATTAAGCATTTCTACAAACAGAAATAGATTAGCAGTTAGTCAGAGATGGTAAGTAATCCTGTTCCTATGATGCTATGTCACTTTTCCAGTAGGAGCACTTATTTTTCAGCACCTGGAAATCAAACCATTTCATTGTGAAAGCTGCATTGCAACTACATGAGGCTGTAGTGAAAACTGAATTAGTTTCAAATAGTGTCTGTAGTGTGGTCAAGATCTTCCTGCAGCTTTACATTTAAGCTTCCTCTCTTGCTGCTTTTTCCACTCAATAAGTTTTGTAATTTTGTTGGTAGGTGCAACTGGCTATTTTCTTTTCAGTGGTGCCATGTGGTCATCTTTCCTTAGTGGTAGTTTTATTCCAAGCTGTTGGCTTCCTGGTAGCTGAATGCCTTTTTCCCCATTACCTTTCTGTTGTTTCTTAATGATTGAGCTGCTATGCCTTGTTTACCATTATCCTTTCATAGCTCTCGGCTTGTTGTTTCAGTTGACATTTCAGTAGACTCCCTGACAACTTCAAGTGTCTCCTTGTGTTACCTCCCTTCCTCCTGCTGCTTCTACATTTTGCTCTGCCTGGTGTTCTGGTTCTTGTTCATCAAGACTATTGTTTGGAACAGAAATCAGCATTTCCTTGCTGATTTTGTTTCTGGGATTTTACTGATCTATTACTTTATTTCCTGCTGTATTGTTGGCCCCAAGGTCTAGAATTTTACTGAAGACAGTTGGGCTATTTTGAATCCTTGCATTACATATTTATTGCACATACTAAGGCAACAGCTAATTCTGGGTAGACCATGGTGGTTAATTTATGCATGTTTATTTCTGTAAATGCTTTGGGCTTTGTATGAGAGTTTCTGTTCCTAACCATCTCTCTATGAATTGTATTAGTTAGCGGGATTAGCAAAGACTTAAATTTGTGACTGGACTTGTATCACCTACTTCAGAAATGCAATATAGGTGACACAACTAAGCTGCTTCTTAAGGAACCAAGATCTGTTTTTAATTGAAAGATATAGGATAATTAGCATGGAACATGGATCAGCAAGACTTTTGTTTTTCAAACTTGGATCTTCCGAAGTCAATGTATGCTTTCTATTGATTATGCTAATGAATAGTTGGATGGGGTGTTTATCAAAATCAGACTTTAAAGTAGTCTGCTATCTATGTTAAATCATTTAGAAAGAAATTAAACCCAGAGTGTTGACCTTGGTGTAGAGCATTAGTTATGCATTAATAAACTTCTCTAAAATTTTGTATCTGTGTCACACAGTTCCATTTTTGTCAAAAGGGCCTTAGTCAGAGCACTCTGCCTATCCTGTGTTTGCGAGAAAGCAACCTGGTCTAGTGGGAGGTGTCCCTGTTCTGGCAGAGGGGTTGTAACTAGATGATCTTTAAGGTCCCTTCTAACCCAAACCATTCTATATTTCTATGTTTATGAGATGAAATAATTTACAAACATAGCAGAAATTGCTTTGGGATATATGCATATTTATTTATTAATATTTATTTGAATTTCATCAATATTGTATGTGTACTACATTTTATTGTCACTGTTTATAGTAATGATAATGATGGCTTATACTAAATTAGTACAAAACCCAGTCTTACAAGGTAAGTAGCAGGTTGACATGGGAGACTGTACAGTCCCCCTTGCCAATTGCTTTCCTGATCACCATCATGTGACTAAATGTTTTAAGAGCAGAAGTCATGACATGAAACATCCACACCAGTGCAGCTGGTGGGACCTGGATGTCAAAGCTGCCTTTGAACAACTGACCCTCAGTTTTGAATTGTCCCCTAAGCCACAAAGAGTCTTGTGACTTACGCTAGAAGACAGAGCGGTTTTTATCTTGAGTCAGTGGGTACCAGCGCATGACTTGGGCATTGGATGGTTGTGTCCCCCTCACTTGTTTTATGTTCATTCTCATGCTTCAAACTGCTTGGCTCTTCCCATCCTATGGAAAGTAAAATCTCAGCTATTCAACTGTGCTGTTCCAGAGCTTTACCAGGACACAGGAGCTGTCAGACCTGTCTGCAGTCATTTGTGTGGGAAGTATGTGCATTAAATGTGCTGAAATAATTACTATATTTGACTTGACTAATAATCCAGTGGTATTTGTTGCAAAAAAACCATATCTTCTGGACAGGGGATAAAGGAATATTTTACTCATTAAACTATGTACTCAGTAATTCTACAAAGATGAAAATATAAAATGCTTTGATGAAAAGAAGCAATTACTTCTAAAAGGCGTAGGAAGCACTGTTTATGAAATAGTCACCATTTGTTATGATTTTTCATTCAAAGTTTAAACTCGGAATACCAAAGTCTTCGGGGAATAAAATGTTAAGTAATTCTGCAGTCTTAATATTTTTTTTTTAGATGCTGCAGTTTCCCTGTGTTGCTATGGTAACATACTTTCTGTATAATTGCCAGGCTGCCTTACAGTGATGCAAATAAGTAAAGAAGTTGTCATATGGCATGACCAGGCTTATATTTGAGGGGAGATTTATTGCCCACAGAACAGCAATAACACCAAGATATCTGTCACCTGCAGGATAAGGAATTAAATGTCGCTAAAAGGCTGCAGAAACAAATGGCAGTGAATGTGAAGTGCTGGGCCCAAGTGTTACGCAGGAGGACTAGAAGCCCTCCCCCAAGCCTGCTCCTGCTGAGCTTATTTTTACTTTACATGAGTGGGGGATCAGAACTTCGACAGCTAACACCGACTCTAAGCACATTATATAGGAATTTAATTTTTTTTGGAGGTACAAGTAATCTGGAGAAAAGAGATTTGCAAAAAAAGAGTCATAGCTCTGACAACAGCAAAATTCATCCCCTTCCCCAAAAGGAATTAGTGCTGGGACCGAAACAACCCCTCTCAAAATAAGTGGGGGGAAAAAAAAAGGGGGGGGGGGCATGGAGGGAAGGAAGAGAGACATTAAAGTTTTTCTTAGTTTCTGTTCAGTGAAGGCAGCTGTTACATCTTCCACACTTCTTCATGATATTTTGATGTAAGCCACAAATCCCAGTGGTTCCTGGGAATATCCACTTGTAGAAGCCCTTCTCTTAGCCATCTTTTAACTTTCATTTCTCACTGTACTTTCATGTGTTGAGCCATAAGGAAGAAAGCACCTAGGGTAATTTCTTAATGATGAGCCCTGGGCATTTGTGATGAGCAACCTGAGAGTGCTCATCACACACTCAGTTCAGGCTGAAAATGAGAATTTTCTTGAAATACAAATTTCAAAACATAAAAGCCAGAAAATAAAGAAGAAAAAAACAAAACAAAAGCAAAACAAGAAACCTGCAACAAATCCAGAATGCAGTTCTCCATCCATTTTGGCACTGCAAGGATTTCCTAGTTGCTCCAAATTACCCTGTGTGGGGACACAGCAACCAGCTCAGCTGTTGTGTGTAACATTTGTTGGGAGGACTTCCTCCCTTATAGGTTCTCTTTATTCCTTTATTTGAGATGGATTCTGCTAAAGCTCCCTCTTTCATTGCCTCAGCATCTCAGCTAGGACGGGTGCTGTGGATTACCTCATTCTTACCCATAAGTCTATTTTTCATTTATTTGTTTTTGTGGAGTTTTTTTTTAGCAGTTCTTTCTGTAAGACCTTTTTCAGACAGTTAAAGCTATAGTGTGTTCAAACTATAATGAGTTTCCCTCTGCACTCAGCAGACTTTTCTTCTTGGTTGTGAGGATACTTGGACACTTGTAATAAGCAGGGCAGTTTCTCATCCCTTGCTACCAAAGATTAGGTTTCTTTTCTCCTTCACTCCAAGTTTGCCTCTAATTAATTAGACTTGAAACAACCTCACACATATGTCCACTGTGTTTCTTAACTAGTCTTTCTGGCTTACGTCTCTTTCTGCAAATTATTTTAAGTCTGTAACAGAATCGATCTTCCTGGATTAGGAACACAACAGAGCGTTTATGACTTCCAGTTTACCATTAGCTTCTTTCTTAGAAACCCTATGTGACAAAATAGTAAAAATAAAAAAATCTGACCTTCAGAGTCTTGTTTTTCCAAAAAGTTGCTCTCTCCTGCTATCTGTATAGGAAAGGTCTTGTTATTGCAATATGCAGCATTGTAAATTGTGTGTTTCCTCTGTATGAGAAGCACTGCAATAGGAGTGCAAACTATGGGAGCTGCTATCCATAAAATTGCAGAATAGATTCAACCTGTGTATAGCCCATAGCCTCACAGGGACCATAATAAAATTTTTCTCTCCCCCCACACCTTTTTTGTTGTTGTTGTTCTGTTTTGGTTTGGGTTTGTAGTTGTGATTTTTTTCAGAGGAGAAAAGTGTGGTAAGTGACTGGCCATATTACAAATCATGACTGAATTTCAAGAGTCACTTTATGCCTTCACAGTATGGTTAGTCTTTGTTCTGCCCTTCTTTGCAGGAATGGATTATCAGGGGGAATGGCTGAATACAAAAAGCTATGTCTGAGCATATCTGATAGGGATTATTACAAAAAAAAACAGTTATCCCTCACGTGCAGGAGCAGTGAAAGTATCACTGTAAACATCATGAGCATGCAACCTGAAGTCCATAGACTTATGCCACTGATACTCATGGCAGGATAACTTAATTTTTAACATTCAGGACACCCAGCTGTATCAAAATGAGATTCTTCCTTTTTACTTACCTGAGAACACTCATGTTTACAAAAATGTTACTAATTGTCACTGAATAAAAATGACTATGTCCTTATTAATTCTCTACTAATCTTGCTTTAAAACTCTAGTTATTTTAGATGTAAGAATTAAAAAAAAACCAAACCTATCTTGGGAGGTTCTGTATATGCCACCATTCAATCAGGAAAATCACTGCAATTCAGAACCATTCTCATTATAACATTTTAAACATTCCATTAAAAAGAACATGTAAATTCTTGAAGGAAGAATGATTTTACTGTTGTCTTTGTAATGGCATGTTGGTCTATTACTCCTACCCAATGCTAGTAATAAAAATAATAGTCTATAATTGGGTTGTCCAATAAAATTCTTTTAAATTGGAGCACATAAAATTATTGTGTGAAGACAGTAACCTTGGTAAGGTAGATGACTTGCTTTTATGAGTCTGTTGGGGGAAAAAAAAAGAAAATATTTTGATTCTGTGTGATGTAGAACTTTAAACTACCAGCTAAATTCATTTTCTCCCCCTTCTGATTATATTCTGTTTTGTCCTTTTTCACAATCTCTGTATTTTGTTTTCCACCCTCTGTTGCTCAAATGAACCACTGCCCAAGGGAAAATACAAGACGCTTTAAACTCATGCCAACTCTTGTCTCATCCTCCAAACAGAAGCAAACATATTCTTCTCTGCTACTATTTCTGAAAAGAAAATAATTTGCTACTTATTTATGTACTTTGTGAAATTAACCTAAATTTCTGTTGGTCATAGCACTGAAAATCATGATGGACAACTATGGTTTTCTAGCCTGAAAATTACACCAATATTTTTTTCAGCTATCTTTCCATGGGACATCAGTGTATGAGGTCCAAACTTAGGCAACAGAACACCCAGAAACACACACAAAATAACTTATCTCCCATGTTGCTCTAGTTCTGCCACTTTTGATGCTGTAGATGCAGAACAGAAATCCAGAACCCCAGGAGTTTTCACCCTGTTGTTCCTATCAAAGTGCTACTTAGTCCTGGGCATATTACAATGACATCTTGTCTCCACACTTGTAACTCCCTCTGTAAACTGAGCAGGAGACTATTTCTTACTAAGTTGTCTCTCTGGGGTGTCCTAAGGATTAATTGCTTTAAGTGCAGTTCCTGGAACACATAAAGATCCCTGTAAGTATCCATTATTAAATGTTATATCCCCTCAAGTACTTATTCACATTAGTTTTTCTTACTTAAGTAGCCCCAGAGGCATATGTTTCTATTAATTATTTTTACTATTTGCCACTTTTTAAATACAAGCTAAATGACTCTTGGAAAGCAAATTCTTTCTTCTGTATTTAAAGTATACATAGTACTATCTTTTTTTCATTACTTTATTCACTTGCATTTATCTTTGTCAATGGATTTTTTTACTTCATTGGTTTTCTGACTCTTACTTTCCTTATTAGGGGAAGTACTTAAGAATATTGGAAGCAAAAAAAAAAAAAAATGCAGAACCCAACAGCAGAGAAATAAAGTAGAAGAGAATGATGCAAGAAGCATCATACATCTTTGCAAGTTGCAGAGGTCTCACAATTTCCACAACAGGTTGAAGAATGAGAAAGGAGGCATGGCAATGAAGATTTCAGAAGACTATCACTTGAGCAAAAATAGGTATGTTTTTAAAACCAGTTCTGTTAACTTCCGATTAGTTTGGAATCCAGCTGAAAAATTGCTCAGAGGGCCGTTCTTAAAACTCACATTCCTTGTCTGCCATTTGTCTGCTTCTTCCATTCACTGAAGCTGCTTCCTCTCTCCATCTGTAGTCTTACATGTCCAGAGATCGAAGTTCTCTCTCCTGGAGTCCTGTAGGCAAAGGGCTCCATTTCTTGCATGTTTCTGATTTCTGTTAGTGTCCTCGGTGGATTTACAAAGCTTATGTCTAAGCATAGTTAATAAATTGACAAAAGTAGGTAAACCTATCCTCTTCTCTCCACCACCTTTCCACTAAACAAATGTAGTGACTCCCTCCATTAAGTAAACAGAATTTAAACTAATTATTCAGTGTAATGCGCAAGAACAAATAGGCAGAAAGGTCTAATGTGATGACCTACATGAATTCTTCACCAACTCGAAGTTGCTTCATTCTTTCTGCTGATGTGGTTGCATTCCCATCTTAGGGTCTTAGTCTCATTTTCCTCAACAATGTTTTCTAGCATTAGCAATGCTAGTGTAACTCCAAATTTAGGACTCTCATCCTTCTCCTTATTTAAAATAAATACATAAATAAGTATCATCATTAATCTAGTTAACTACTTAGGACAGTCATGGCTAGGCCAAGATAACCTTGGTTCCTGCTGAGTTAGGAATTTTCCAAACCAAGTGCACCCAGTATCTTCCATGTCTTAAAAAAGTGCTGTGTTAATAACCAGTTAAGGTTGAATTCATCATTATGCCGAAGCATGTTTCTTATCTGGGTGACAGAAGCAATTCTACTGACTCCATGTTCTTATTCATAGGCTTAAATTTGAGTACCTTGGTGAATTGGAACAAATTATGACAGTAAATGGGGGAAAAAACTTCATTTCCTCTACGTGAAAGAATATACAACACAAAGTTTGATTTCAAAAGAAATATGCATTCCTCTCCTACTCCACTGAAAAAATCCAACATATTACACGTGGCAAGTACCAAAGTGATATTAAGGACTTATTACTTTCAAATTTAAAATCTACTTTTGATTAAGCTTAGTTCAAAGTCTTGGAGTTGTAATAAATTGGTGAATGCTCTTATCTGGCTTCTGATATGTCCTTGTCAAGGACAGAGGTAGCAGGGAAATTGAAATCTGGGACTTTTTGAAGCAGAATTCTTATCCTCAGAATCTCATCGAGGAATTTAAACTAGCCCACACTCATGTATCCACCTGTTCATGTACCAGATCAGAAAGTGTATGAAGCTGCCCAGAAACTAACTGAAATTATGTGTGTTTGGTACATCAGGCATCACAACTCACATTTTTCTGTGCAAGCAGTGATACCTAACTATTCAGCCAATGCCTAAGTTTCAATATTATAAAGCAGGAGAACCTCTCCATCCCCCCAAATTACACAAAATTATAAGATGATTTCAGCAGTTTTCCCTGCACTTCATCTACTACATAACACTGCTTTAAACCTGTATTCCCTCCCTTATTTCCATTCAAGAGTATCCTGTATTGTAGCAAGGGCAGCCATCATCTGGCTCCCAGCAGTAGAGAAAAAGGCTTCCCTTTGCTCCCAGAAAGCAAAGGGAAGCCAGCAAAAGTTACCAAGGCCAGCAAGCATTGGCCTGGGTGAAAACAGGCACTGTGTCTCAACTACTACATGCTAAGATGGCTGTGCCAAGAAAGTACTAATCACAGATGTGCAAGATGGAAAAAATCTGTGATGGAAAAAATCACCCAAGAGTTCTGAGAGCTGTCAGGGCTGCTCACCAAGCCACTTCCCATCATCCTTCAGCAGTGATGGCTGACCAAGGAGGTCCCAGCAGACTGGAAATTAGCCAGTGTAACACCCATCTATAAGAACAGCTGGAAGGAGGATCTGGGAAACTACAGGCTTATCATTTTGACTTTGATGCCAGGGAAGCTGATGGAGCAGATCATCCAGAGTACCATCACGCAGTATGTGCAGGACAATCAAATAATCAGGCTCAGTCAGCGTGGGTTTATGAAGGGCAGGTCCTGCTTGACTAACCTGATCTCCTCCTACAACATGGTCACCTGCTTAGTGGATGAGGGAAAGGGTGTGGATGTTGTCTGTCTGGACTTTAGTGAAGCCTTTGACACTCTTTTCCACAGCATTCTCCTGGAGAAATTGCTTGTGGATTGGATGGGCATACATTTCACTGGATAAAAAAACTGGCTCGTTGGCAGGGCCCAAAGAATGGTAGTAAATGGTGTTTAATCCAGTTGGCAGCCAGTCATGAGCGGTGTTCCCCAGGGCTCAGTACTGGGGCTGGTTCTGTTTAATATCTTTATTGATGACCTGGATAAGGGGATCGAGGGCACCCTCAGTAAGTTTGTAGATGACACTAAGCTGTGTAGAAGTGTCGATCTGCTTGAGGGTAGGGCGGCTCTGCAGATCAATCTAGACAGACTAGATCAATGGGCCAAGGACAATGGTATGAATTTCAAAAAGGGCAAGTGCTGGGTTCTGCACTTTGGCTACAACAGTCCCCAACAGCGCTACAGGCTTGAGGAGGTGTGGCTGGAAAGTTGCTCAGCAGAGAGTGACCTGGGGGATGTTGTCTGATAGCCGACTGAACATGAGCCAGCAGTGTGCCCAGGTGGCCAAGAAGGACAACAGCATCCTAGCTTGCATCAGGAATGGTATGGCCAGCAGCACTAGGGAAGTGATTCTACCCCTGTACTCAGCACTGGTGAGGCCACATCTTGAGTACTGTGTTTAGTTTGGGGCCCATCACTAGAAGAAGGACACCAAGGCACTAGAGCATGTCCAAAGAGGGACAACAAATCTGGTGAAGGGCCTGGAGTACGTCTTATGGGGAGCGGCTGAGATAGTTGGGGTTGTTTAGCTTGGAGAAAAAGAAGGCTCAGGGGAGATCGTATCACTCTCTACATCTACCTGAAGGAGGTTGTAGAGAGGTGGGAGTCAGTCTGTTCTCCCAAATAACAAGTGATAGAACAAGAGGAAATGGCCTTCAGTTGCACCAAGGGAAGTTTAGATCAGATATGAGGAAGAATTTCTCTACCAAACAGGTTTTCAGGCACTAGAATGGTTTGTCCAGGGAAGTGGTTGAGCCCCTCTCCCTTGACATATTTAAGAGTCACATAGACATAGCACTGAGTGATACACGGTTTAGTCAAGGTCTGATTAGTGTTAGGTTAATGACTGGACTAGGTGATCATAGAATGCTAGGGGTTGGAAGGAACCTCAGGGGATCATTGAGTCCAACGCCCCTGCCAGAGAAGGACCACAGAATCTAGGGCAGGTTATACAGGAATGCAGCTAGACGGGTCTTGAAAGTCTCCAGAGAAGGAGACTCCACAGCCTCTCTGGGGAGCCCATTCCAGTGCTCTGTAACCCTTAGAGTAAAGAAGTTCTTCCTCATGTTGAGGTGGAACTTCCTATGCTCTAGATTGCATCCATTGCCCCTTGTCCTGTCATAGGGCACAAGTGAAAAGAGGTTGCCCCTTTCTTCTTGACACCCAGCCCTCATGTATTTATACACATTAATTAGATCCTTTCTCAGTCTTCTCCAGACTAAAAAGCCCCAGGTCTCTTAACCTTTCCTCATAAGGCAGGTGTTCCAGTCCCTTAATCATCCTCATAACCCTCCATTGGACTCTCTCTGTCTCTCTTGAACTGGGGAGCCCAAAACTGAATGCAATACTCCAGATCTTAAATGTCTTTGCCAATCTAGGAAATTCTGTGATCTGTAATTCTTCCATGAAAGCTTTAAAATGTCACCATTCAGATACCAAACCACTCTGGAAATGTGAATTTCATGGCTGCTTCTCAAGAGAACAATATATTGAAAAGGCCAAATAGAGAAGATTGGGTAAAGGCTCTTAAGATAGTTCTCAGGATATCAGGAAAAGAGGAATTATGGTTGTGAAATATTTGGGATGCCAACCCTAAAACTTTGTTCTCACAAAGTATTAACTCAGTCTCTGAACATTTCCCTCTGGGGCAGTAATGACTTACATTAGGAATCTTAGGCACTTGCGTCAACAGCCTGATAGCTTTAACAAGCCCCATGTATTCAACTGTTGGCATTAATAATAAAGTGCAGACAGATCACCAGTGATTGCTCATTAGGCTAAAAATTCCTAGGAGCAAACAAAAAGCCCCAGGTGGCTGATGGTTTTGAATAAAGAATAAAGACAGGCTGTGGACTACGGTGGACGGGGTATGGTCCAAAAATTTACTAAGTCTACAAAAAGTGGATGCCATGGTAAACTTGGGGTGTGCAATCCCTTCTGGAAAAATGGATTTTTTTTGCTCTTGACTGTGCTGGAAGGCATTCTATCTTGTGGCTTTTCTTGTGGCAATATATAAAATAAACCCTTACTATTCATGTTTCTTTTCCTGGTTGTTGTGTAACGGGTTTGCTACCTATGTCTTGATAAATGGCTTTCCTCAGTCTTGGACCCCATTTACAAAAGTATTCCCTGGGCTCAATAAAGTAAACATAGGATAAACAGCAATGCACACATTCAGATTATGAATGAATCCTATTTTTACAAGGTATGGAGTCCTTTTTTCAAGCTGCCAGAAATACGTGAGTCAGTGGAAATCTTCCTAGGTGAGATTCTGTTCATTCTCAAGAGAAAGTTCACTGGCACTAGCAGTCAGTGAATGAGAAATAAATTCTTCAGGTAAAAAGTAAAAAATTCCACTTTGCAGGTATGTTCCTTTTTACACAATAGTTCGTGAACATATAATTAAATACTTACTTGATTTATGGCAGATCACTTTAGGGATATATAATCAAGCTCCACTCTTGCCTGTTTAACTGATCGATGGGAAAATAACTTGCTGTAATTTAATAAAACTGAAAGCATCAAATGTTTTCAGAGTGGTGTTATCTGTCTTGGGACTTGATCATAAAATATGCAAGATGACCCTCAGAATTTGCTGGATACAAAGGTCCAAGCTGCCTTTCGTGCTTTGTCTTTCCACCTTCCTCCTCCCCC
>JANHFX010004932.1:0-49877 GCA_027560015.1 Chloroceryle amazona | reverse complement strand
ATGTGCTACTAAAGCCCTATGTTTAAAAGCCTTTTCTGTCTTTTTCAACATAAAATCTTAACACTTTCAGGTAGAAAGTCTTATACATTGTGAGCACTCAAACTGCTTTAATGATCCCCCTCAAGATTTTTACCACTGTCTCTCTTGCCCCAGAAAAAAATATGGCTGTTAATGTCATATCCTTACTCTGTATCTGTGAATCTATTGCTATTAGTCTTTCTTTTAATCCCCATATCCACCGATGTCCATATCTCCATCCATATACATTTTTATGATGGAAAAAGTGGCAAGGAAAAGAATCATTACTGTTCTTCATTTCTTAAGGTATTTGTAAATGTTAACTCAAATCCTTTGTGGAAGCATTTTATTATTTGTGTACGTAAGTAAGGCTATCAATAATAAAGAAGTCATTCAGTTAAAAGAAGTCTCAGAGCAGAAGCTATTTATCCTCTAGTGACACAAAACTAATTATGTTTTTTAAATGAATATAGCACAATATCATTAGGGCTTTATTGCAAAATGTTGCTGTATATTGTTCAGTTATGGAGAAGGACTATAAATATTTAGTCTAGAGAGAAGTAACTGAAGGACATAGTCTTACTTATTCTTGTTCTTAGAGGAAAGTACTGGGAAATATGTTTGTCACTGTCATTGGCTTTTGAAATGGATTTGGTGCTGAGGTATTATTTTTACTCTTCAAGTTTCCTTCTTAGAACAAATTTTGGTGTTAGAAAACCACAGTGGTACAGGACAGCTCTTGTGCTAGCAGCTTTCTCATATCTTGTCGGAGAGAATACTCTGCAATATACACTAGTGCTCAATGCAAAAGTAGCAGCAGCAGCAGCATCTATGGAGAGAGGTGGTGGAAGTGAGAAGGCATGTCTAGGAAAACACAGCAACTTAATTTCCAGTTGAATTCTAAAAGACATTTTAAGGAAAGATCCAAACAAGGGTGACAATAAAATCTCCACCATGACAGTAGCAAGGATTAGCACTGCCTAGCAGACATTTGTTTTGGTATTATAGAGATAGAGGAACTATAGCTGTTTGGAAACTATGAAGAGAGAGCAATTAGTTCTAAAGGATAAAAATAACATCAGTCCAAGAAAGGTGGTTGGAATGCAGTCTTTCTTTAGAAACTGTTCTTTCTCTAACTAGCCAGATTGAATCAGCTATTAATAATCCAGTGACCTTCTGAGAGATTCAGCCCACAGATGTGATTTACTCTTGATATGCCGAGAAAGCAGTGTTCTAAAAGGTTAAGCAAAAGTTTCAGACTATGAGTTTTTTGCTGATTATGTACTTAGGGATCCTTCACTGGAAGGGGGACAACAGGTATATGCTGGGATGTTGCTTTCATATGAGATTTAAGGTAAGCCTGGATACACATCATATCCTGAGAAGTAGAAAGTGCTTCAGTTTCAAACTGACTCATGTGTCTGAATCTATTTATTAATTATATTTTCAGATCTTAAGGAATTAAAATTGCTTCCCCCTAGAGGAAGGAAAAAAGTATCTAATCTATTCCTGCTTGTATCATGACGTATGTAATAGCAGACATTGTTAAGTCCAACAAAACAGTTGAATAAAAAATTTCTTGGCTGGGAGTATGGCTGGAAGTACAGCTGAGCTTGTCAAATAGCTGCTGGCTGATAAAAGGCCGGTCCTGCTCCTCTTTCTGCCTCCCAGAAAATAGTTGATAGTTCTGATCTTGACATTCAAATTACATTTACTATCAGGTCTATGAATCTGGCTGAAGTTTGGCATCATATCATGGAGTGTGTTTCCATGCTTATTTTTCTTCAGTCAGATCAGCTACTGAAAGAAAAGGGAATTTTATTAGTTAGATTAGTAATGAGGACATGACCTGTGAAAAACATTAATAACATCTGGGTCCTCATGAGTCTTTGGAAGAGCAGCTCTCTGAGGAAAAGGCACCATTAAATAGTGAAATAGTAAAAACTTTGAAAAGTATTAAAGTTCATATATTGGTGCTTATTCTTTTTGTAAACATCCTGGATAGGACTGTGCAAAGAAGCTGACTTGTTTAATTGAGACAGAGCAGAAGGCAGTGTTCCTCTGATGTTACTTTAATTACAGCAGAAGGAAAAATAGCAATAGGAGAAAGTACTTGAGTAGTAATTTCAGCAAGTGCATCAGCAGTAATAAAAAATCTCATTCTTGCTTATCACTGGCAACAGGAGGGACATTGTTCCTTCAGCCTTTTGCAGTGAATCATTAGATTATCACAAATCAGCCCCTAAGTGCTCTATCAATAGCGTGAATTCGGGAGAACAGCAGTTTTCTGATGTACTCTCTGTCTGTTAACTTAGAAGTTACTCTTTCCACTAGTAATATGGGAAATGAACTTCTTATGTCCTCCTGATGCCACCATAGACATGTTATTTGTGGGGAGCAATATCTCTGTGATGTACACAGTACAGTGATCAGCCACTAAATGTCACCATGAGGACTATAATGTTAGTCATACTAATTCCTGTACAACAGTGAACAGGAAATGAGAAACTTGAGATGAATCTAGAGGTCAGAAACATTTATTAATTGTCTACGTTAAAGGATGTTAATTTGGAATGCATAGTAATTAGAGCTGATTGATAGGTATGTGATAGGATGGTATTTCTTTTATCAATTTTCTTTAATATGCCAAAGCACATATCTCTAAGAAGGAGCTCAGACTGATCACCAGAGCTGAGCATTAAATAATGAGGGCATGCTCCAGGTTAGTATGAGCTTTAACAGCAACTGAGTGCAACAAAGTTACAGGACTAAAATATCTTAGATGCCTCTTTAGATCCTTTTAAGAGCTAAAATTAATATTTCAAATGATTGAAGTAATCTTCTTTTCCAAGCTCTAAAAAAATTGTAAATATTCTCACATGATGAAAAGAAAAGCTTTGCTATTCTTAAGAGTATCCTTGCAAAATGTACAAGGTGGAAACTACTTCAGCCATATAGCTACACTTCTCTATATCATTCCCTGTTAGAGCTGTCTAAAATATAGTTGAAGAAACAGTGTTATCAGGCAGGGAGACAGCCTGTTTTTATTTGGTTTGTTGTTTTTTTTTTTTTGACAACTACAGTGTCTAGTATGTTCTCTGAGCACTAGGACCTACTGAAATGAAATGTTTTATCAGAAGTTTCTTTTTTTTTAATTAATTTTATTTTCTTTTTAAGATAAAGCAGTTTCAAGGCAGAAAAAAATAATAGCTATTATTGATAATTCAACATTCCTATGTTCCCATCTCTTTTCCAGTGATGAAGCTAATACCATATTTCACAGAAAAGGTACTGCCTTTTGAGTAGGACAACAGTAAGCAAGCTATTGATATATTTCATAGAGCAGCTGATATTGATGGAAAAGACAAATTCCTGTTCATTTTACTGAATTCCCCTTCCTTCACTGTCCTGGTATCGAAACATTTAATTGACTCAGCTGTAGGTATTTGTGAAGTGTCAGTCAAAAATGTTAAAATGAGATTTTTGGAAATATTCTTTTAAATCTCTGGAATAACAGTGGGCAAAATAACCCAAGCTATGCTTTTATAGCATAGTATAGCGTTAAATTTGGATTACAGCTAACTCAGATTTCTCTAACCTGTGTAACTAGTCTAATCTCTGCATGAAAAGCAGTGATTTATTTCTTCAGTGGTGCCCGTGGGATGGAAGTAAATATTACATACTAGGTCTGAAAAGTGAAGTCTGTATCACAAGAGTTCACTGGCAACAATACCCATGAGATGGAATAGCTGTCTTTTCTCTTGAAATAAAAGAGACTAAAGATTTATTTTGGGCCATGAAGACTGAATTTACTAAATGACTTTTCAGTCTACTTAAAAAAAATCATACAAAAGTGACCTTTAAATATTGAGAAAGGCCCTAGATGAACACAATTTACTGGTTTCAAATGAAATCTGACACATTTGTGTCCCTGGGTTAATGAAATTTAAGAGTTGTTTAAACTCTAACTTTCTGCTTAAGCCTTTACTTGGATTGGAATATGTACTAAAAAGTTCTTATTTCTTTTTCCCCACTTTAGAAATTCTGTCACCATAAAAAGCATAGAGGTTAATAGGAGAACTATATAGATATATAAAATCAGACCAAGAGGAACACAGCAATTGCTTAGTTTGTCTCTTCCCACACTTATTTTAAATTCTGATTATTTAATGCACTAGTTCAACCTTATTAGGCATACTAAAACTTTACATAAAATCCCATGCACAGCATCTTAATGTATTAAAATAACAAGGGATAAAATCTGAAATGGCTGGGGAGACATTTACCTTGTATTCTAAAATGAGGTCTTATGAAACTCCTACACAGGGATGAGAAGTTGTCTTAACAGCTCTTTTAAGTACTCCAGTGAACTAGTTTTAAAAACTAGTGCTTATTTTGCAATCACCTCTGCATAGCACAGCTTGCATTTTCATGCAACACTTTCCTGTGTCATGTTGCATAAGTCATTGGATTTTAAACTTTTCCTCCAAAATATGTTTTCTGTGACTTGGGTACTAGAAACCTTCGGCAATATGGAGAGAACAGTATTTCCCTGCAGCAGCAGAAGTTCAAAAACAAATGCCTTGATTTTATAGTGTATATTAATTTGAGGTATTTCATTGATTAAAAGGAATCAGTAGGGAATGGAGTCTATCACCTATAGGCAGAAGCTTGGAGGTTAAGTTCAAGTAAGCATTTACAGATTTTGCTGTTTCTACTTTACTAGCTACTTACACACTTTCTGCTCTGCCAAAATCAGAATAGATGCTGAGCTATTACGTACAATTGGAGCAACTGTCCTTGAAAATCCAGGAAAAACACCCATGACTCTCCATCCAAATTAGACAATTCTGAAGCATATGGGGAAACAGTAACTTCTCTTTTTTTTTTTAATTATTGTTCTCATCAGTTTTTTTAAAGCAATTTCTTCAGGAATGTGTGTAAGAACTATAGAGAATTAAAACTTATCCCCCCCCTCCAGAACACATAGCTTCTGGAAGTAACCTGTAGCTTTTATAGGCTGACTTCTGAACCTGTCTTGATCACAATATTCGGGAACCTTCTCATGATGTCCGTCCCTGTTTGGTTATTCCTTTTGTTTCTACATAACAGCATGGGGTCCCATAGTTGAGATGGAGTTTGTTCTATTGTTGTATGGAGATACACTGTCAAACAGAAATAGGATAGTGACTGTGGTGCCATCATGGGAAAGGTGGGTCAGAATGTCTTGCATAGATAAGTATCTGCCTAGAGTGTAAGAACCAGGTGCCTTGATATTCTCTAAAAATACAACCCAGCATGATTTAAAATTTGTTGTAAGCTCAGGAGATGTGTGGAACTACCAGGAGGCTGCTCTGCACCTTGTTTGGGCTCTTTCTTTTTCTGTGTGTCCTCTGTGTTGAGGTATTTAACATGGGGTCTGCTTAAGTCCTAGTCTGCGTAGAACCTCAATTGCCTGTCTAGGTACAGTGCACATAGGACCTAGTGACTGTGCACACTCCAACAATAGAAATAGTGAGAGACAGACTGAACCATGACAGGTCTGATTTCCTCCCAGGTGCCATATCTGAGGTGACAACTGCACACTGAGGTGACATGGGAGTTTGCTCTCCAGAATAGTACTCCACTGGCCCTAAAGAATGTGCATAGAGTTAAACTGATGTATTGCATTTCCTGATGTTTTCCCTTTCATTAAAGGAATAAAGAGACTCTAGCTGACTGAAGGAAGAATTTCTAATATGTATATCTCTTTAAAATGAATCACCATTGGCAAAGCTCTGATGATCAAATACACAATTATGTTCAATATTTGTAAGCCAATTCTCGCCAATTTAATGCTGTCTAAATGGGAATTATATCTTTCTGCCTCCAGGCAGACCCATAAAATCAAATGGTATATTTAGAGCTACAGGACACATTCACTGGTTGGTTGCAATCAAGATAAGACTTGGACATTATGGTGGTTTATAATTTGTCAAGTCTTTGGATTCCTCCCCTAAGCATCCAAGAAATGGAATCGTGAAAAGTACTCTGTTAGTAGGCTTAAATTCACTATATGTTTCCAGTGGGAGGTTTTTAGAGGTCTTCAAATGGAAAAAGGTTGAAACCAAACTGCATTATGTCATTATATAAAAGGAGGGACAGAAGGATGATAAAAATATCTATTTCAGAACTTAATTTGGAAATCTGAGACCTTTATTTGAAACACAGAAATGTACAAGTTAGAAAGTTGATCTGCATTTTCACAGGTATCAGAAGAACTAGCAGTCCAGTTTGCATTTGTTAAATGAAACAGAGAACAGAGAGGGCCAAAGGCTTGCCTGGCAGGTAAGGAAGGCAGAGGATGGGAGAAGACTGGCCACCAGCTGACTACTGGTGTCAGCCTATCTACAAACAACCCAAGTAGTGCTGAGATTTAATTTTATTGTAATTTCTCTATAATTAATCTCTTAAGCCTTGGAGAAGTGCCTTTGTCATTTAAAATCTAAAAAAATCCCTTCATTAGGGGAAAATGCAGTATTTGGGGGAGTGGGGTGGCCATTTTTTGAAATCTTGGGCACTTAAACGAATCTCCAGGTGGACACCTGTCATACTGTAGTCTAATATCAAAAGCAAAATTCTTTACTTGGCAGAAGCAGTGCCCCAGAGGTTCCTTTTCTACATAACTAAGGCAGCTTCTGCTGGGCAGAGCATAACTCAGACTTCAGCAGTCCCTCTCCTGGCCTAGAGTGTGAACAACTATTCCTTGAGCTCCAGGATATACTTCCTTTATTTTATCCTGATACGTAATTGCTTTTTGCCGCAGAAAGGCACATGCTCTTGCTTCAAGCTTTATGAATGCCCTAGTGCATTTATCACGGTATTTTCTTCTTTAATACAAAGGTATTGTGTTTTATAAAATCAGAAGACATTTTTCACAAACTTTCCTGGTTTTCTGGTACTTAAGTCTGGGTAATGAACTGGAAGTCAGTTGATAGTGGTTGCAAGCTACTATGTTAACTTCATGCCATATAAATAACAGCCCAAAGTCATTGCAAACTGTTTTATTCTCTGTATTTATTCTTACCTATCTATCTTATTTTAACTAATCAAGGTTGAAAAGAAGGCTGTAGACTTCTTTGGGGAATATATACCTTGTGAGAAAGGAAGAGGGGAGTGGGATTCCTGACCACTGACAAGAATGTCAGATGATCCCACTGCAGGAAACCTGGAAATGTTAAATCCAGCCTTATATAGCAGAACAACAGTGTGCCACCCAGCTAGTGAAGAAGCTTTTACAATGGATTAAATACTTCTGTCCCTCCTCCAACTATGTAAAAATGACTTGTCTCTTCTAAAAATCATTTCTGTTTTATGTTTTCTTGTTTCAATGATGTAACAATTCTATGTCCAGGTTTCTCTGAACCTCCGGTTTCTAATTTTAGGCTTAGATATCAAAGTTCCTAATTGCATTAATGAGATCATTTTCTTTCCTTATTATGGTCTTTCATTAACCTTTCTCATTTCTCTGAGATTTATTATCTATTATTTGCTTGCCAGTGGCTGGAATATATTTGCCGTTTGCTCTTGAAAGGTCTGGGTATAGCAAGAGGGATAAAGATTCTAATCACATTAATTCTTAAATAACTTTGCTAACCTTTTTCATGCATTTTCACTTTCTTGATCCCTTTTGGGATAGATATGAATAATGCATATCTTCTTAATCAAGATCAGGCCTAATCAATCCCAGTTTTGTAGAGTGTATATAAAAATCATAGTTCATAGTGATGAAGAAAGCATAAATTTGAGGGAGTAGCATTTAAAAGAAATTACAATGATGTTGTAGAACCAGCAGTTCTTACTATAAAGTAAAATTATAATAGGATGCTATATAATTAATGATATTGCTTTAAAAATACAGTATTTTTTTTTGTAAATACTCTCCCAAACAGCACAAAATCTCCACACTTGAATGTCACCCATACCTACATTTTCATGAAACATGAGAAATCTCACTTCTCATTTATCTAAGCACTTATTTTTTCCTTCTGAGACATTCAGAATGTGTAGTGTTATAAAACATAAAACTGTGATGTCACTGAATCTATATTTAGCATTAAGGGGAAAATCCTAGGTTTATTAAATGACAGAATGAGCTGTGGTCTATTCTTTATGTCTTTTGGAAAAAGGTAGAGCTTGTCTCAAGCAGCTAAGAAATCTTTTAAAAAAAGTATTCTACAGGTAAAAATACTATAGTAGATATGGTAAACATTTACCATAATAATATTGCTTATCCAACATATTTTAATACTATATCTTTTCCGTAAACATAACCAGCTGACAAAGTGAGGTTGCTTGGAAAAGGGCAGGATTCATGTATATGTTTGAGATGGTGTCAATACACGTTATTTGTTCTACTATAACATAATTGTCTGCAAAGACAGCTTTGTCCAAAAACTGGACAGAGATGGTATTTAAATACCTGTGCAATAGAAGTTTTCATTGTTGGCAGACTGACATACATCAAAAGTGTCTGTAGGCTCTTACGATAAAATATGTTCCTCAGTTTTGTACCATGTTTATTATAAAGTTATTGCTATCATTAATTAGTTTTAATTTTTCTTCTACCACCAAGCAATAATGCTAAAACATTCAAGATGTATAGAGGTAAAATACTTTGCTCCTGCCTAAAGTTTTCCCAGTCAATACTGTCTTTCAGTAGACCATACCATTGAAGATGTTGAAAACAGGTTTCCAGCCAATGCTTTCAAAGTTTCAACAAAGAATGAGAAATGTCCCAAAACAGCAAACATCCAGGAAAGGGAGATCTCTGTTCAAACTCCTGCTTTGCTCCCTTTTGCTCACCAAGTACGGTGTCTCTCAGTCTCCAGTTGCAGCTGTTTCACTTTGCTAGAAATGCTCTAATTTCTTGGGTACATCTATTCAGGACCTATGGATATCCACTCCTTTTGTCATTCAGTGGCAATATATCTCTTTTACTTTGGTGTTTTCTAGACACCTTATCAGAATTTCATTTCTCTCTTTGTCCCTCCTTCTTCAGGCTTCACTATAGTAGGCACAGAAAGACAAGTCTCAACTTTCTTCTGCAATACATGTAGCCTTTAGAACACATATTCTAGGTTTCAATTCCTCAGTCCAAACCACCAATTTAAAAGCTGATCCTTATTATTCTTGACAGGGTCACACAAACATTTTATACAGAGGTAATAAATCTTTATTTCACCTGCAAAACACTTTCTGGTGTGTCCTAGGATCACATTTGTTTTACAATGCCACTTTACATCACTGATTCAGAATCATCTTTCTTCCCCATTTCTGATTAATGAATGTTGAATTTAGCACAATATATAAAGAACTACTTAAAGACATGGTACATGCTGTGCACCAATGACTGCTGCTGTGGAGCAGCCACCAGGCACACCAGTTACAGGGAACTCGGCATGCCTGGACCCTTGCACATGTTGTTTTGGCAATCTGACTGCAACCATGGCTCTATTCATAGTGCAGTAGTAGTGGTTGCTATCACCTTGAGTAGACTTTGAGCATCTTAAGGAATCTTGCCCTTCTACAAATACAATGAGAGTTCTTCATTCGTCTTTCCTATCATTTTGTACACACAGATTTATTCCTATTCCTCTTGCCTTTGATGTTACATGCCTTCCGAAAAGAATATAGTAATTCATGAGGTCTTAACTACTCAAGGCCATAAATGCTGCATTTTAAACTGTTACGCTTGAAGTTTTTGAACTACCCCCAATTCAATATTACTTTTCCTGGGTTATTCGCCTTGAGTTAATTAGTTCTATGTACTGTCTGCTCACATCTTTGATTTGTTTTAGAGATTTCCTTACTTGCATAGAAAAAGATATCTTCTTCCTGCATGTCAGTGAAGTGAAATAATGGTCCTCAGTATTCTGCAAGATTATTAATTCAGGAAGCTGAAAATCATATTGTCATTCTCTATGGGGAAACCTATTATTATATCACCATTAAATACTGATTAAATATACATTGCCCTTGTATAAATATATTATGCTAATAGTCCTTCCATGATCTTATAATACTTCAGGATTACTCCAAAACCAGTACATGTAGGAAATCCCATTTTTTTTTAATTGGTAATTTATTAATTCTCCTCTACATAATCAACTGGATAACAGATATAGGAGAGAGATTGTGGAGCATAAGCAAAACTCTGGATTTGCAATATGTTTCATAAAAGCTGTATAAACATAATAAAGTTTTTAGATGAACTCATCTTTATAGAGCTCGTATGGAGTAATCTGCGGACAAATCTGAACTAATAGCACTAAAGCCATGGTTAGATTAAGTTGCCTCCCATCATGTGTTCACTCTACTGCCTCAAAAGTGCCAATTTTTATTGAGCAGGTTTTGTTACTCATGCTGCCAAATTCTATGCTGTTAACAGAATCTGAGCTACTTCAAAACTTATTCACATTTCTCTCCTAAATAACTGCAGCATAGGAATGCTCTCACTCAAGCATAACTTCATTCAAATATGGCACAGGTATTTGGGTGGAATAATGTGCTAGTCCCTGCCATTCTTCTGTGAAATATATCCAGAGGACTCACCTTCAAATCAGTCTCTGAAGTGAAAGGTCTTGAAAAGATTTATGGGCCCTGTGGCATACAAGAGCATTTGTTGGGATTTTAACACTACAGCTCGATTTGCTGGATGACTGGAATGCAGAGATACATAAGACTTGAGGAGACGTAGCAACAATGTTCACTTGGATGCATATGATTAAGAGTAACATTTTACAAAGTGCATTTATGAGAGAGTTGAAGTACAAAACATTTAATGTCATGAAAATTGCAAACATAGTTTGTTTAAATACTATGTTGGAATAGTATCCAGGATCAACTTACATTTACTCTTTCATTTTCAGGCAAACAAAAACTTGTTGTGTCATGTGAGGAGAGTTACATAGCTTTACAAGTACTGTTCACACCTATTGAGGCATGTTTTCAACATTGTTGGTGTATTAGTGTAGTAGAAAATTCTGCAAGAATATTTTGTCAGTGTCTTTTAAGTGATGGAACACTGAAGACATTTTCCATTTAAAATGATGTGCAAAAAAATAAATGAAAAGTATGGAATAAGATTTAACTTTGAAACAGTAATTTTTCCAAAGTATTCATGATACAAAAGATTAACAATTTGATACCTGTGATTTCTTTCTTAAGATGGAACAGACTGGTGGAAAATGCAGGAAGCTGAGAAGAAAATGACTGAAGAAGGAAGGCAGCTGAGTAAGAGAGATTTGTTTACAGAAAAAAATACTTTATAGTCTCTTTGGATAGGTCTGTCCATTTGATTTTGTTTTGGATTGGGTTTGTTTGTTTGTTTTTACAAGTGGTAAGAATGAATTTGAGGAAACACTGGTTTATGCCTGAATTAAAGATAGATCTGCTGCTGTGCAGGCAGAAATTAATTTAGTATCCCCCATTTCCTGAATGTACTTGTGGATTAAACAACATAAACCAGGGAAGAGAGCTGTTCTATGCAGTCCAAACTACTCCAGCAAAAATGTGTGAAAGCTATGTCTGCCAAACTGGGCTGCAGGTACTGTCTAACAGAGTTGTATGAACAGTGCATGAAAACTACTTTGCATATTTTCTTCAATTGTTATTGTAGGCTGTTGGTGTTTTTTGGTAGACTGATCTCTTAGAGGAATATTTATTATAATGTGGTCTTTAGGCTTAGAGTAATAGAAAGGTCCTTCTGCAAACAGAGGCCCCTGTTAGTCCTTTAAAATTTCAAAAATTAAATAAGATTTAATTCAGCTTCAATTTTTTACTTGAAGAGGAACTTGATGGGGAATCATAACAGCCATCTACACTTCTCTGTGAAAATAATCCTGCTGGGCAAATATGTAATTTAAAAAACACACATATCAGCCAATGATACGTGGCTCCTGATGAACTGTTGCCTGTAATAAATGGGAAGCAAAAGAGAGGAGTGAGAATTCTGTGAAGAGGGTGGAGTTGGAAGCTGGTAATATGTGGCTTGGCAAAATAGATAAAAAAGGACATTTTTTCTCTATTTCTCTGCAGTCTTTCACATCCTAGATCATTGCCTCTCTGCCTCTGATGTTTGTGAGAACAGATTCAGTCTTTCAGGGAGAGCCAGCACTGGGGAGAATCTTGCCCTGACTAACAGTTTGGGACTTCTGGTTGTGCTCGTGCCTGGTTTTTATACAGCAGCAGTTCAGGGTTAGCTAGAAGCTTCCTTCATCAGATGTAGTATTAAATTTCCCAGGAAGGTGGGGGAAGGTGTTGCCCCTGTGCCCTCACAGCATTCCTCAGGGCTTCCCAAGAAAAAAAGGGGCTTGCAATGCATCAGATCAAGCCTCTGAAACCAGATGCTGAAGTGAGAAAATTGCATGGAGTGCCACCAGAGAGGAGGGCAGAGCCTGATGCCATGTTCCCAAAATACAGCATTCAACTTTGTCCGTCCATGCTGGGGACTGGCCAGGCCATGGTGAGGACCTGTCCAGGTTCTTAGACAGTAGGGACTATCAGCAAGAACTCAGAGCACAGAGCCAGGTACCATAGAACCAATTAGAAATTTCTATCTTCTAAAATAGTCTTGGTGATGTTTAATAAACTCTTGCCCTGGGCACCTCTTTTTGGCAGATTTGAATAGCACCATCCAGAGCTTTTGGGTAACACAGCATTTACTTTGTAGACAACAGCATAATAATCTGCTAGCAGCCACTCCGTTGCTCTCTTGTGTCTTAACAGTTGCTACCCAGATGCTCTCAAGTACTACACTGTGTTGACACAAACTATCTGCCATGTGCAACTATTTATACATTCACACTGTGATAGTGAGATATGAGGGCAGCTCTGTTTTTCCTTAAAAATCCCTTTGCACTTACAGTTTTCACTCAGTGTCATGGAAATGAATATTAAAATGCAGCCTCATTTTCTCCTCCTCTAGGACATGGATGGCTACTGCAGACTTACATGTGGAAGAGAAAGCATGCTTTGGATTCCCTTGGTGAGTCACCTCTGTTTCACTGGTGATTCATTGCCTGAAAGGACAGGAAGGCAAATCAGGTCTGTTTACACCAAGTGTCATCCCTTTATCTGGTTATTTTTTTCATAGTATAGTTCTGGTTGGAAGAGACCTTCAAGATCATCATGTCCAACCATTAACTCAGCACTGCCAGGTCCACTAGGCCATGTTCCTAAGTGCCACATCTATACATCTTTTAAATACCTCCAGGGATGGTAACACCACTTGGAAGCCTGTTCCAATGCTTGACAACCCTTTTTGTGAAGAAATTTTACTAATATCCAACTGAAACCTCCCCTGGAACAAGTGCTATGATCTCCTTTGAGGTAGTTGCAGAGAGAGGTAAGATCTCTCCAAAAATTTTAGCCCAGGTATTACCAAAGCTGGACTGACAGCTGCCAGTCTGATTCTTTTTCTTGGGCTCTGGGCTGTGTTTTGCACCTACATGTACAAAAGTGAGTGGAGATGAAATGGAGAACCTTTGTTCACATGCAGATCTCTTGTACTGAAGCATGGAAGAGTGGGGGAATGATTCAAACTGTCAGCTTAGGTGCATGTTAGGAGCATTTTGGTTTTGTGCATCCTGGGGTACTTCAACCAGCAGGACTAGCCGAGAATCCATCTAACCAGCTCCTCGGGAGTTGGGGTGGATTTCATCTGCCCAGCTAGGGAGCTTCCTGACCTCTGTATTGGTGTGGCAAGGGGCAAATTACTAAGCAGCCATACATGGAACAGGTGCTGAAATCTAGCAGTTTGTTTATGCAAATGTCTTCAGTATGATTTAATTGTCATCCTGCATAATATGTCATCTGCAGCATGCAGAAAAGCTAAATTCTTTTAAATGTTTAAATATAGTATAATGGCAATTACTTAACCCAGATATGTTTATAAATAGCTCAGATGGGTTTTTTTTTGCAAAATGTGATCACACTGTCACAGGCTACAGCTACTTCTACAAGTAATTATGTGTTTTATGTTTGGGTTTTTTTCTAACAAACACGGGACACAGTGCAATACCCTTCCTCCTAAATTATACTGTCTAGACTTCCAACAGACAAAGAAGCTACATTTGTGTCGAGTCAGTATGGAGCAATGTGATTTTTTTGTTGTTCTTCTTGAATCCAGGCAAGACGTTTCATGTTAGAACTGTCTTTGCATTATTTGTTGTTTGTGATAGAACACCTTCACTTGCGTTTTAGCTAACATTAGTCACAGCCAGAAGGAAACTCTTTGAAGTCCTGGGAGGCAGAATCAATTCTAAAATGCAGATTTTTTGCCACCCAAGATACGGTAATCTTGATCAGCAACAAAGCTTCCCTTACTAGAAGCAGCTATTGAGCAGACTGCTAAATGAATTCTGGACATTCTCTTAAGCAGCACTGAATTAGGGCAAAGGCTAAAAATTTTTGTGAGGACTTTCTAAAAATCTCCTTTTTTTTTTTTTTTTTTTTCAAATTCCATTCCTTTTTGGTAGGGATAAAAAAAATAATAAAAAAAAAAACCCACATGATTTTTTTCTGCTTAAAGCCTGTCACTGCCGGAACTGCCTTTTTCAGCAGTTTTTAGGAAATCTGAAGGTCTATATTGTGCTTTTCATCATATAATGACTTGTTCTTGCTCACAAAGACAGTACCTTTTAAACCAGTTTGTCTAGAAAATCTCATCCTTTGGTAATCCCTTTGTTTGCCATACTATATTCCATTTATCTTTCTGCTTGTTTTTACTAAACTTTCATGCTACTGAGCCTTCCGAAGCACAATTTAACTAATTAATTAAATATTTTATACATAGAAATATCACTCCTTAGTTGTGTCATCTGGTTATGTACTGCATTATGGTGAGGAAAAAAGATGTGCAGAAGCACATCCTCTCAGAAGTCATCTGAGGCTTTAAGGCTCAGGCATATTCATTGGTTGTTAATAGCTTCATATGCATGGAAGATTATTTAGGATGGCCAATATCAGCTAGTGAAGAGGAGAGATGAGACCTTTGCAGAAGCAGACAGCTATTGATGAATGATTCCTGGTATTTCCATATTGCCAAATCAGCACATGGTGATTCTGTGGGCAATGCGATATGGCAGAATCCTACTGTCTATCATTTCTTTGTATTCCTGGAAAAAAAAGTTGATCATAGCTGGTCCTATGTGAAATTTTCTCTGAAAATCAATCTCACTGTAGAAATAGAAGAGGATTTCTCTTTGAACTTCAAAATATATTCAAACAAAATTAATCTCCAAGTGGTTCTGTGTTGTAATGCTGATTTTTAGAAATGTGTATATTTCTATCCTTCTAATAAACAAGCTCTACTTGCCCCAAGCTCGACACCTGGCACATAAAACATCACAGATCTGTGTTGCTTTACATGAAAAACATCTTCAGAGTCCATGGAACACTTGAGCGAACAGCTGAAAGATAAAATAGACTGCATTTGTACAAGTAATACAGATGTAAAGATATTTATGAAATTATTTAACATAGAACTGTATTTTCTGTGTTCTGTCTTGTTTATCCAGTGCAAAGGCTTTGTTTTGCTGTAAATTCACTTTCAGCCTGCTGCGATATGTGAGCTCCCCACAGATGTGAAAAGAAAACAGGAATCAGCAGCTGAAGAAAACTGTTGTTTTTATAAAAGCAGATCTCCCCTTCGTCTCACTCAGATCAAGTGTTTTCAGTCAAGTCTATTTATCTATCTCTCCTGTCCCAGCCGGAGTGTGTGTCGCATTGCCCTCTGCTGCTTGCCTTATGTTTGTCCCATCAAGGAAGACCTACTATAAAAGAATGATATAAGTCTTACTACTCCTGATAGATAGCAAAGACTCTCTGCTCATTCTTTCTGTAGATCTTGGTGTATTTGGAGAAAACTAAAAATCCTCATGTGCTTTTTAAGGTTCAAATCTGGAAGAAGTATAATCATGGGAAAGAAAAAACACTCATTATTATGGAAAATGGGAAAGCTCATTTCAACTTCCTGTTCTGCTGAACTTCCCTGTGCACTTTGGAAAGTAACTTTAAGCTGATTACAGACAGTTAAAGTAAAGCTCACACTGGCCATTTACCTCTGCTCTTCAATCAGGAAGTCTGAATGATAGTTAGAACTTTTAAAAAAGTACAGTAACTTTTCCCAGTCTCAGAATGTCACAATTAGAGGGAAAACCATAAATATAAACAGTTGCTCAGGCACTTTCAACAGGGGCTACCACATAAGGCTGTAATATTTTTTCTTGTTTATAATACTAGCATCTATTGTTGCATCGTGCATTTCAAAATAATTTCACCTCTTTGAGGGATTTGGGTTTCAATCTTGCAGAAATTCAGTGACTAGAGGAGTTTTGGACACTTGAGTCTTCTTTTCTTACAGAAATATTATTTCTATCATCATTCAATGGGATATAATGTGGAGCTGCTCCTAAAAGCAGTCAGCTCTTCCCTTCTTTTTGCTCAGATTAGCATACATGTAACTGCATGATGAACCAGTCTAACGACTGACTTGATCAAAACCTAATTCCCCCCCGTCAACTTTTTATTTTGTCATTATTCACTACAGCAAAATAAAAGAAAATAACATACATGTTTCAAATTACACAGACATTGTATCTTGATTATATATCTCAACCACTTGCATTTATACATGGATGCTTTATTTATTTAATGTAAATAGAAATTTTTAAAGGATAGTCTTTCCAATAATTAATATAATATTGATTGAGAGATGTGTTTTATGCATTTTTAGAGATTAAAACACTTATAAAAGCCATAAATTTTACTAAAATAAAATTCAGTTCTATATCACATAAAAAAATCTGATATATCACTTCAATTTTCACGTATATGCATCACTTTGCTAAATTCCAATGATTATTTTTTTTATCCTTATACCTAAGAGTGTTGCCGGCCTACATACAAGGGTAAAGATTATTCTTAAGCAGCACAAAGTATATGAAAATTACCTCAGTCTTCCAAAATTTTTGCTTGGAACGGGTATAGTATAGAACACACTCCAGATTAGTATGTTGTGTTAATCAAGTATGGCCAAACAGAACTTATGTCCATGACAGGAAATGTTTATTACTACATCCCCAGTGGCTACAAATTTGAGGTATTGTTTTTGAGTAATTTATTCTGCCTGAAGGATAGTGTACCTTTGTCATCTAAGTGATTCTTTTAAGCAAAATATCAAAGGAAGCATTCAATTTAGCATTTTGCAGTATGGAGAATGACTAACCTGGGCTTAACCTCTCTTGTGATTCTATTATCTCTAAACTGGAAGCAGTGTGTACAAAATGTCACATACCTGCCCTATTTATTCCATTTGTCCTCACAGAGGAATTCATTCCAATCTCACAAAAGTATTGTGAAACACCATTTATTGGTTTGTGCAGACCTTTGAGATCCTTGGCAAGGGGGAATAATAGGATTGTAAAGTCCTTTTCTTTTTTTTTTTTTAAAAAAGATACTTTTAAATATCAAAATAACAACTGAATTCTCTTTATATATTACAACAAATATAAAAATATTTTAAGTAAAATAACTTGGTTATACTTTGAAAGTAACAATCTGTAGACCTGCTGCCTTCCAGTGGACTCTTTCAAGTCCTGTTCAAGCCAGTGGCATGACTTCCTACCTTCCAGGGCACTTGTACCAGGACTCACAAACCCAGGTGCCGTGTTGGATGCTCCATATGACTCAGAGCTAACGGAAATTCAGTAATGAATGGCAGCATTCAGTACCACTCTACAGATAGTAATGCAGAAAGGATGAGAGAATTCCCTGTTGACTATGCACTTGAGGGAGCTCAAGTGCACTGTTTATAACCATGAAGAGGTAACACATCTAGCATTCATGAAACATGCATGCATGTAACTCAACAAAGAATAAAATCACAGCAATGACACACTTTTCTCCTCAAATGCCTTCTAGTTCATCTGCAGTGTGGGTTATAAGGGTGTGCAGCTATCACAAAGAACCTTCTCTCTGCTAGTAATTCTATTGCCTCTGATCTCTTACACACTGCCTCAGTCTGTCCCTGTTACTCAGCTTCCCTGTGATTTGAGATGCCCCATAGGGCTGTCCAACTTGTCTTAGAATCAGACTGAGGAGTTATTTTCAAGTTTCTGGTACTTTCAAGGTATGCTGTTTGTCTGAAGTGTGACTTCAATGAGTGAAGCTGTGGTAAATCTCAAAGAACATCACAGGTAATAATTGTGATTAGAGCCTAAAACACAGCACATATTTCTGGGGGAAGTCTTTGAGAACAAGCTCATTAGAAATACATACCTACCCCACCTGGCTTTTGAAGAATGACAGTATGTTATCACAGCAACAAGGAGTGATGGTGACTGCTTTCCTTAACAGATGTGTTTTTCTATTTTTTTGATACAACCCACATACAAAGATAAGATACTAGTTTTGGTATTATGGTTACTTGAAGTGTCTTTTAGGAAAGAATGCCACAAGTACCTGTGGAAAAAAAGTTATTCTGTTTCCATTATGTAATGTATTTCGCATAAGAATAAATCACAAAGGCACTTCACTTTTAATGATTTTTTCTTTCTATATGTTGATACTTCTGAAGTCACCCTTTCTTAGGACAAGTAGTTAAAACTAATTTTCTTTATTGCGAGAGCTGATTCTGCCTTTACTATCAGTTGTTAATTCCTAATACATGGGGACTTAAAAGTAGATCCAATTAAGATTTTAGATTGACAACAGATGCTTAACTGACCAGACGCTGAAGAACTGTGAGCAGAGCACATTTTCACATAGGTACAGTGAAAGACAAGGACCTTGTACTTTAGATGTGGACGGGGTTAGATGGCTGCTGACTGAGTGTTCTTTGGATTTCAGTTTTTGTACTTGTGTCCTTATCTTTGTCATTTCCCACAGTCTGGGCTGTCATTTTACTGGTTATTTAAAAACAAAGAAATCCAGCTTGTTCCCTCTCTCTTCCCAGTCTTACTGCAAGTTATGAAATATCTCTTAAGTTGGAAGTAACAAATTGTCTTGACAGCCCAAGTACTTTTCTTCCTTTTTTTTTTGTCTCTCATGCTTTGCTGCAGAATTATTAAGCCACTAAAGGAGAAGAGGGGAGAAAGCAACAATTAGGAAGCAGGAAATAAAGGAAAATCAGAAGGAAGGAAAGTAGGAAAAAGAATCCCTTGCTTTTTTTTTTTTTTGTTTGTAGCTAATTCTACAGTTATCTGAAGAAAGTTATTTATTTTTTTTCTTTTATTTCCCCCACTGTATGTGCATGCAGCTTCCCATGTTTATTTTGGAACTGGCAATGATTCAGAAACAAACTTCTGCAAAACAGTTTCAGGCAAAGCAACACAATAAGCAGGTAGGCCTGTGATGTCAAGAGGATAGCTGAGAGCCGTGTTTTCAGCAATTAATGGGTTGAAAGGAGAGGGATGGAGATCGGTTGGTTTGTGGGTTTTTTTTTTGTTTGTGGTTTTTTTTTTTTTGTTTGTTGTTGTTGTTTTTGTTTTAGCTTTAAAAAAAAAGCTGCAATGTTATTGCTGGTGTTATTTAATTATTTCGAGTTAATGATGCACAATGAGGGTATACTAAATATACACCCTTATCTTTAATTGTCAAGCCTGTCCTGATCTACTTGCACTGGAAAACCTAAAATCAAAGGGAATGAATCCTAGCAACAGTCCAGCGCCTACCAACGAAGGACTGGGTATGAGAAAGGAGGACAATGTGCTTTAACTGACAATACACCAGAAAGTAACGCAATCTGAACAAAAAAGCAAGGTTTGTTTTCCTGGCTGTCTGCATCCTGGGCTCACTTTAAATGACAGACTTTTCTTCTCTCTGCATTTCAATTAGACTGTGCCAATGGGCAAGTGGGGAAAAGAATATTAATGAGCCAGCCTCCGAGCGAGGAGCCGTGTGCTGGTGGTTGCTCCCGCTGCAGACCGAAAAGCGCGCACGGTGGTTGTTGGGGTTGTGCCCTACGGAACACGCTCTTAATAGGAGGTGCTTAAAAGGTTCAGCAGGGCCACGGCAAGGCAGTTTATCGTTCCAGGGATCGGTTTTTCTCCCTGTTTATCGTCGGCGCACCGGCGAAGTTACGGCGCCCGCCCGCTGCGCGCACGCTGTAAGGCCACGGCAGCCCCTCTGCCCGAGGCCGCGGTTCTGAAGCAGGGTGACTTGCATCTTCCCTGCCTCCCCGCGCCGGCCCGGGGGCAGCGGGCACGGAGCCGGGACGCCCCCGCCGCCCCGCGGGGCAGCCCCCGCGCCCGCCGACAGGCCGCCGCCCGCGCGCTCCGCCCGCCTCCCGCCTCGCCCCGCCCCGCCCCGCCTCCGTGCTCTCTGCGCGCCGCCGCTAACGGTCTGCGGGCAGAGGTTCCGTCTCGCCGCGGGTACCCGGCCTCAGCCGAGGGAGCAACGCCGGGCGGCGCCGGCTGCGGGTCTCTGTCCCCTCACGGCGGGAGCGGCTGCGGGACCGTTAGCAGGGGCCACGCTCATCGCCCCGCAGGAGCCGCGTTGTGCCGCCGGCTCCTCCAGGTGGGGGTGGAAGCGACTGGAACTTTTCCACAAATGCACCTCGTACCACAAATTAATCCTGAGGCGGATGCGATCTTGAAAAACTCGCCAAAAGTTCAAGCTAAAAGTTGCTGTACCTTAGGGGAAAGGAGCCACAAGCTCTGCTGCCACCTCTGAAGGCCTTCAGTGACATTCAGTTTTTTTCCTGAATTAATTAAAACTGGTTTAGCAACGAGCAAAGTGCGTAAAGAGTTCCATTTCCAGCAGAGCTGACTCTCTACTTGGTTTTGAATTCCAGCTGCAGTTCTCTTGACCTAATTCATCTAATTTTGTAACATTGGATTTGTTCCCTCAGCTGGAGTAACACTCTGCTTTCGTGGTTTGTATGGGCTGCGTGTCATAAGGTTTTGGGAGCAGGGAGTGGGACAGGGACTGTGGAAAAGGCACAGGCTGCCCCACGTCGGGGACAGCTGGTTCCTGCCAAGCTTTACAGCACAGGCACCATGGTCCACAGCAGAGGCCGGCAGCAAAGCTGGTGGTTCCTCCCTGAGGAAAGGGCAGAAGACGTTGTATGGAGAGAGGAGGTGGGAACAAAAAGAGTAGGAAACGAGAAGGAACACCAGGATGAGAGAGAGGATGAGAAGGTTGAGATGCTCCATGGCAGAGCAGCCCATACTGGAGCAAATGGATATACCTGAAGGAAATGTGGCAAGCCCACCCTGGATCACATTTTTGTGAAGCACTCACAGCCCACGGAAAGAAACCATGCCTAAGCAGAGGGAAAAGCATGAGAAGGAAGGAGAGGTGAAGAGAAACTGCTACCTACTGATTGTACCCCAAACTGCTGCCTACTGATTGTACCCCATACTGACTGACTCAGCTCCCCCTGTGCCGGTCAGGGAGAGAAGTCTGGAATGAAGTTGAGACTGGAAAAGGGGAGAGAAAAGGTGGTGTTTTAAAGTACATTTCCTCCTACCCAAACTAGCAATTACATTTTTCTTTTGAGTGGCAATAAATTAATCTTCTCCAAGTCTGCTTTGTCTGCAGTAGTACTAGGTAAGGAATATCCCTGCTTTTATCTTCACCCATGAGCCTTCTCCTTCCTGTTCGTACATTTTCTCGTCCTGTCCCACTGGGGGAAGAGGTGTGAGCAGCTGGGTTGAAGTTTGGCTGTTAGCCAAGACTAACCCACCACAAGCTTGCTAAGTATGTTAAGAAAGCACAACACTTCTAGTGTAGTACCTGCAAGTATTTTCCATGTAAAAATTGAGACTTACTTTGAGACTTGAAACTATGGCCAGGTCCATCAATCAATTCTCAGATCTGATAAGTAGAAAAACACCTCTTCATGCAAAAAGAGGAGTAAATAAGAGATTGTGGCTGGCTTTAGGATGTTTTGAGTTTGGTCATAAACTGTAACTACGGATGGATAGTAAAGTGTGAGTTAAATCTGCCAACCTGCATCTTACACTACATAACACATGACATGATATTCCTAAACCTATATCACTAAAATCAGTGAGAATCTTGTCCCCAGTCTGACAGATACAGAGGATGATTGGCAGATTAGGATTTATATGCCTGACTTTGAAAATGCTACCTATCCAGAATGATGTTATATTCTGTAATAAATGAATCATAAAATTCAAAGCAAAGGGATCAAAGCAAAGGACTGCACAGAGGCTAAATCAGAATTGATAAAATAGTCATGTTCTTCTCAGGGTGGGTTACAGAGTCAGTCCCTTACATGATCATTCTCTGTTCTATTTGTCAGTCTTAAGATGTTCATTTCCTACAAATGGCTTTGCCCATTGGAAAAAAAAGGAATCTGTCTACAAAACCAATTTTTTTTTTAATCATTTATTTAAACATTTTTAAAAGCATTCCAACTCCTAATTTTGTGGATTCACTTACCCAGAAGTCAAGGTAACATACTTTGATTTGCTTCTTCTGTGTTGCACATTTTTGTCCAGATAATATCATTCTGTACTTTTAATTTACAGTGCATCTTTCCATACTAGGAGGATTTTACTGAGGAATAAAAGTGCCTGGGATTCGCCTTCCATCAAATCCTTAGAAAAGGAAATTCTGGTATAGTTTGTGTTTTACAAATTTCATTGCAATTTGTCAAAGAAGTGATCTTTCACACCTATGACTGCAGTTTCTCCTGACAACATATACTAAATGATCAATTATATGTAATTTTGCCTGAATGAAGCTATTTGAAGCCTTTAATAATTCTAAATGTATTCCTTATAATTTTAAGCACTCTGATCTCTGCATAATTGATTTAAGAGCCTCCTTCTGATCAAGGACTTTACACAAGTTGGTAGTTCCATTTATTCAAGCACACAAAAAATGATACTTGATTGAAATGGCATTTCGAAGATACAAAGCTAAGAAGTTTTCTTTTTTTTCCCCTCAATAATTTCACTGCTCTTCAAAGATTTAAATTTATGTATCTTGAGAATTATTCTTCATTTTAAATGTACATACATTTGTCACAGAAAATACACCTGTACTGTTACATACTGAGGTGCCTAGCAATAGCATTTTAAGATGTGACAGGGAATCCAGTACTGCAGTAATGATAAGAATAATAGTAATGGTAACAGGTACATGATTTTAAACTGAAAGTTTAGAAACTCCAATTAATAGCTGTTTTCATCATTGTTATCAATAAAAACCTGGCTTAGCAATTATAAAATATTATGTATTTTCCAATTTTTCAGTAATATAGATTTTTCAAGTATTAAGAATTACTAGTTTTAAATCACAACTGTTCAGGTTGCTTTACCTCTGAGAGCCTTCAGGGAGATAGCAAAGAATGTGGCGTAGCTGGTAATATACTTGTAGAAGGTTACAAGGTTGCTGTAAAAATACGGATGGTGCATAAGGAAAAAGCTGGAGAGGTGAACAAAGAGGGACTATCTGTGTATATATGTGTTTAAATTCTGTAACAGATTTCCTAAGAGATGTTTTGGAAGAAAAGCCTGTATAGAATAGAATAGCTTAATGATGAAACAGAAAGGGCATGCTGAAAAATTACTAGGAAATACAAAGAAATTTATACCCTGAACAGTGTCTCAAAAGTGCTTTACCTGCTTCCTGCAAATTAATACATTCATTTAAGGCACTAAAGCATTGAGTTTATAATGACACAGCCTTTGCAGTAAAATAATTAAAAAAACCCAAACCCTATGCTGAAGAGAATCCCAAGGGAATATCTAGCTATTCCATTGCCCGCAGGCCAAGCCACATATATCTTGTCACTCCTGGCAGATGCCAGTCTAAGTCTAAAAATTCAGACCAGAGTCACCATCAGTGGAGTCTCTCTCAGTGATGGAAACTCCACTCTGATCTATGTTGGTGACTTTTACTAGTGTACCTTTAGAAAAGGTTTCCAATACTTGGAACGAGTTTTTCCTCTTCCAATTTAGATTTATAATTTCTCATGGTGAATCCTATTCACCAAAAGCAGGAAGAACAAATTCTGTCTTCCTCTATTGGTCAGTAACTACTTTAACCCCATTCATATTTCCTCTTTGACATGTTTATTACCATATTTTACCCTATTAGCCCTTCTAATCTTACATCATGGTTTTGAGAGCTCCAATTACTTTCTCTGTTATGCTGTTGAATCTTTCAAATCAGGCTACCTGTTTTTTCACCAGAGCCTAGGATACTAGAACACTGTGTTTATGACTTCTGCTGAACAGAGCAGGATTACTTCATAAACAGAAATTACTTTGGGTCAATATGACTTGCTGTCATTTTTTTTTTAAAAGCCTTTTAATTTGCTTTTTAATAGCCATCTGTTACCCCACTAGTTCTCTTGAGTACCTCAAAAGAAACTGCTAAAAATTCCGAGATCCTTTCAAACACTTTTGTCAATATTCAGGGACAGAGTTCATAAGATCATTAAAATGATCATATTTTTACAAAAATTCAAAAATGGAGTTGTTAGAGTTGTTGCAAAGTCTTATCTAAGCCCTTTCTTCTTGTCATTGCTGTGATAGCTGAGCTAACCACCTACATGCTGCTGATGTTAGGTACATGTTTTAAATTATTTTCTTCCACTTCTCTGCTTACTACATTCTTCCCCCACAATGGGCTACTTTTCCTTTCTTTTTACTCTTTATACTAATACATTTCATGCTCATAATAATTTCTCGTTAACCATGATCTCTTTTGCTCACTGCATCTCAGCTTCCCCTTGGTTTTTGTACTTGTTGAAATATTAATCTCTCATAATTTTCCTTGACTTTCATCTTCTACTTCAGACCATTGCAGACTTCAAGATTTAATACATTTGGTCTTCTATGACTTTCCTTATTCTTCTGCTATTATTGCAGTTTAATCCTTAATATGTTTCCTGTGGGGCAAGTGCTTCAGGGTGCTCAGAGTTCTCATTCTTCATGAATATGCTAAGATTGCTAAACACCTGTGGATAACTGCTGACACAACTGCTGTAAAAAAGGCAGACACCACAAGCAAAGATCCAGAGAGAGCATGGGAGCTCAGGCGACCAGGATTAACCACAGGTCCATCTGTGCTTATTGGCAGTTTATATACCCTTCAGAATAAGGCAGTGATGAATGGGCTTGTCCAAGATCAGAGGCATAAGACCATCTCAAGAAAAGGTCTGAGCAAAAACCTCACAAACTTATAACTGGTGGAAAGGTAACATCGTCTTACTGGTGTGACATCTCTGCCTAACACCTAATCTTTCTGCGATTCTGTATAGCCACAACCACAGGAGATGCAGGAGGAGTTCACACAGGAGATAAATCCTGAAACTCAGACCTTCAAAAATAGGAGAATTTCACAGGGTTTGAGTTCTTCATCCAAAGCTCTTAAACACAGAAGGATCTGGCTTTTCATATAATACAAGCTGCAGAACTTTTAACTTCCACACAAACCTCAGCAGCTCATGTTTGACATAGCCTATGCAAGCAAAATACCTTGTCCAGATACGGAAAAGTCATTCTTTGCTTTGACTAATGAATATTTTCAGTTGTCGTCAAAATTAAGGTCATATCTCTAGGAAAGCATGCAATGAAATATTTAATTTCCCGATGTTCAGAAATTCAAAACTCTCTGCATATCCAGTGAACAATTTAATCTGTATGTAAAAGTTTGCATCACAGTAATATGCACAGTTTCTTGATGCCAAGGACGATCTTCTATGTCTGTATGTCAGATCTTGTAGATGCAGTTTGTTTATTATAAACTGAATCTGACTGTTCTCAGTAGTTCCATTAAAAAAAAAAATTCTGAATCTTTTCCTACCCAGGAGTTTATCTGGCACACATCACAGCTTCAGAAAAAGGCAAACACCTTCCTGTGCCCTAGTCCCAGATACACCCTTTCAAAATAAATGTTTTATGTAGCAGATATTCTGTGAACAAAACAGTCATAGCATTAAATGGACGCTTTAACTGAAGTCATGCTAATGCAATGCCTGTTATTCACAACCTCCCTGATAAAACACCTTACTAGTTTAGGCATCCCTAGCTATTTGATATGTGCCTTACGCAGAAGTACTCAGCTTCCATAGCTGAGGGTGGATTTATAGACTTGACTCCACTGAAGCACCAAAAAAATGTTGAGCAGCCAGCAGAGCTTTGTGTGTTGGATGGTGACTTGATTTAGCCATCTCACCCCATAATATTTCAATAGAAGCAATTCAGGAATTGGGTAGAACATAGACACCCCTCATGAGCTTTGACTTCTAAAATTTTCTTTCTTATTAAGAAGATAAGAACATTTGTGAGGTGAGATTCCCTTATCAGCAGAGTGGGCTCAACTGCCACTATATTCCCCTGATTCCATTCTATTACCTATTCAAGACATATGTTGGAAATTCTTAATTTTGGCTTTAGCAAACTTTGTCATTAAGAGCGTACCTATTACAGTTGTGTGATTTGCTGCCTTCGGGTCCCAAAAAAAATGTTTACTTCACAATTTTCTATAATTAAATATCCTAGAAGTTTAAGGAGTAGGTCAGCAGTTCTCTAATTCATACTCCCTATAGTTTCTGTTTTCCAAAGTATATGACGGAGAAAGTCTTCCACGTGTGTTTTTCATCCTCAAAAATGAGAAATAAGAATTAGCAAAGCAAATTAGCTACTTCTGCTACTTTTACCCACTGGAAGTTTCCAATTAGCCCAAATACAGTGGTACAGTTTGAGTTATGCTCAAAAAAAGGTACAGTGAATGATACTATGATGTGAAAAGTACATCGATGCTGGGTGACCTCATTTCATTATGGGTTTTGAAGTCTGAAATAAGTTAGACATAATTTTGCAAATCCATTTGTATAACTTATCTGAGCAAGTGTTTCTAGCGCAGACAAAGCCAGACAATGAAGTATGTAATAAAACTATTTTTAACAAATCCCATCCCAGATAGTTACTATGCTGGAGAGGTCTTCATTCTTTTGAATAAGAATGAAAATAGCACAAAAAAAAAAACCCAGCATGTTACATATCTGCAGAAGACTTAACACACACACACACCCAAAACAAGCTCTCCTGGTCTTCCTTACTATGGAGATCACCAGCATCTCTTCAGAAGTGTCTCTTCATCATACTGTTTGAAAAATCCATAATTTATTCTAATCACTGTGGTTGATTAAACAGGTAGGGGTCCTTTTTGATTCTTCATTTACCACTTTTTCCTCCCTCCTGATAGTTCTGCGCAGCTGGAGATTTTCAGCCTCATTGTAGTCTCCTCATCTTAGTAAAGTTCTTTTGGCATGCTAATTAACCTCCTTTCTAATATTTACTCTCCCTGACCACAAGCCATTGTCTGCTTTTACATCTTATTTTGAAGAGACAGGGTTCTTAAAATTCTTGAATGTCTCTCTTAACAATAGCTCTGGCCTATACATAATGTGGCAGGCAAGCAATGACAAAATTCTAACAGTAAGACATTTTTCATTTTTTCAATACTATAAATGACCATGCTTGCTTTTTTTTTTGCCCCAAACCAAGTTTAGTTTTTTTTATTTTAGAAAAATGCTAATCAAAATGGCAAAGTTTACTCAAATAATTCAACTATTTTTAAATCAAATTTGTCAAATACAGAAATATTCTGCTTTAGATCAGTTCATAGTTTAGGCTTTTTTGAAATCTCATTTATTGAGAAATAAATGCTTTCCTGTAAAATGTTTTGCGTTTTTTTTTATTTATTGACATATTATTGATACCATTACAGCTGGACAAAGGCTTTCCCCCGCAAATATCCTGTATCTAATAATGATGACAGGTCGATTGATCTGCGATACTTTGCTGTCTAAATGTAGGCTGAGGAATTGATCTGTGGAAATAACTAGCCAAATGGATACCACGTTTAGAGTTTGGTTGAGCCCACCCTGCGCCAGCCATCTAAAAAACCTCTTTACCTGGGTGTAAATCTAGAGGACTGCACATACTCATGAGATTTTTGCTATGAAAGTCTCTGGGATTTGGAGAGCAGCAGTATGAAGATCTACTGACACAACTGTCATTAAAAAGCAAGTGATAACTTTGATTAGTTATCGTGTTAGATTTTGGAGCGAAGTGTAACCATTAAAGGAATCTGTATTACAACAGGAGAAGAGGAATCTGACTCCCTTCTGCAGTCAGATCACAAGCCACATCTATTCTTTGGCTCTGTTTCTGTGCTACATAAGACATTTCAGAATTACATGGTTTTACTTTACTGGCATATTTCTCTTCAAAGACACATCTTCTGCTAGGGCCAAGTCCATTGCTAATCAAATATGTAATCTGACAAGAGGACACATTTGTGCTGATTACATTAATTTGGTCTGGGCCTGTGGGTAGTATTAAACATGCTATATGTCTTACCTTGTTATCAAATCATTTAGAGGCAAGAGGAGGCTACAAAATTATGTACAGTTTCTTTTCAAATAACCTTGATATGCAGTCTAGGTCTTTGAAACTTATCTTTTGTTTGGTTTGGGTTTTTTTGTTGTGTTTTTTTTATATATAAACATGCTGTAATCATTAAACTTTCTGTGTAATTTGAAAGTAACTTAAATTAATCATAAATCTTAAAAAAAAATAAAGATAGGGTTTTAAGAATATACCTCAGAAGAGGGTCTGCACATTTCTATCTCATTTTGAAATATGAAAATAAGAAATTTGATGCAGAAAAAAAACTTTTAATGACACATTGCTTCACAGGGCCTGTTTACAGAAATTTCATTTATGAAAACCACTTATACCTTTCTTATCTTTCCATCATTTGCTGTCTTTCAAAATCACTTCCTTCCAGTTAATTTAATTTTGTATGGTTTTCAGCATACAAATAGCGAGTTTCTTTTTTACTTATTCTTTCCATCTCACTTTCTTCAGCTGACTGCTTCAGCTGTATTTTTAACTTATTACATAATCACATATGTGGTCTATTTCAGAGGTGGAAAATTGATGTGGAACAAGAACACAACACAAACAACACTGATGTAGAGTACAGCCGGCCTTCCAGATTACTGTGGCTGATGAAAGCACTGGGAGTCGATTGGTACAAATTCAGAAATTATTGCAATGTCCACCCAAATCTCTCTATACAGAGCTGGCATTTTGAATTGGCAGCAGTGTTTCACAATTGGCAGCTTGTCTCAATCAGGACAACTCAGAAGTCATTTTTTAGCTATATGATCATTCTTGCTACTGTTTAATTTTTTTCAGCACCTTTGATACATCAAAAATCAGAAAGAAGTATCCAAAGCTGGGGGGGAACAGACAGAAAATATACTTAAGGAAATGAAGAAAGGAATTCCAGTTCCGTGGTACTCCACTTAACAGATAATGCAGTTAAACAGTTAAAATGTGCTTCTGCAAAATATTTTTTTCCTGTGGGATGCTAATTCTGCTTATATAGTGGGCATTTTCACATAGCAAATTAATCACTTTATGCAACCAGACTGAAAGATTTCATTCTGTCAAAAGTTAACTGAACAGATAATTTCCAGGATGGTCAGAATTAATTTGCTGTAGTTTGTAGTTGCTGTATTTCAAAGACTAAGTTCCTCAGGATCCCAGTCTCTGTGGGCCAGATGTGTGTCTAAACCTCAAAGGAGACCATGACAAATTGGAGAAGATGTAGTTTTGCCACAGAACCTGGTCAGAGGCCTGGAAATTTCTAACCATCTGCCTCTTTGGGTAGACCACAGGAGAGAATAGGAACACAAAGTGTTTAGCCAATAAAGAGGTAATTTAGAGATACCAGAAGATGCAATTTGACAGAATCAAATTCTGAATATTCAGATTAAATTAAATTCAAAGCAACATTTCAATTCAAGGCAATCAAAACACTGATATTAAAAGAAAAAAAAAAGTTTCAAGTTTGGATTCTATAGGAGGTTTTAGGCCATGGACTTTCATCTAGATTTTACATGGAACAAAATGTGAAAGGAATGAAATTTTTTATAGAGTGAGGTACCTGGACAGCAGTTTATAAATTTATTGGAAACTTGAATGCCCTTTACATAATGATGATTGTTCTTTAGGATGATCTGGCTCAAAGGGCACAAGATACCACAGGGACAATTGCTATAAATCCAATCACAAATTTTAATCCAGCTGGGATGGCGGGCTTTCCACATTCTTAGCAAACAATTTCTTCCTAACATAGACCCATACTATACCAAATAGCTGTGCCTCTAGAGGAAGCAGGGGGAAGAAGACATTCTCAACCTGTTATTTGCCCTTCTATACATGATGATGAGCATTGACCTTAAAAAGTCTATAATTTATCTAGCTTTAATTGAGGTAGATTTGGCTAGACTAATTATGTCCCGGGTTTAACATTTCTACAGAAGTCTTCTGGTCTTGAATGGCGATCAGATGTTTTCATACAGCATATTTTGGTGTTCTGGGATGTCTCTACAAACAGCAGTGGAGATGCTAGTATGAGATTGATGGTCAACAAGGATAACAAAAAAAGTTTCTACAAGTACATCAACAATAAAAGAACAACCAGGGAGAATCTCCATCCCTTACTGCATGTGAGGGGGAACATTCCAACCAAGGATGAGGAAAAGGCTGAGATACTTAATGTTGTCTTTGCCTCTGTCTTTAATGCACAGACCAACTGCTCCCAGGGTGTTCAGCCTCCTGAGCTTGAAGGTAAGCATGGAGAACAGTACAACCCCCCATCAATCCCGGAAGAAGTAGTTAATAATCTGCTTCTGCACCTTGATACTGATAAGTCTTTGGGGCCGGATGGCATTCACCCAAGGGTACTTAGGGAGCTGGCAGGAGAGCTCACCAAGCCTCTCTCCATCATTTTTCAACAATCCTGGTCAACAGGAGGTACCAGGTGATTGGAGGGGGGCTGATGTGATGCCTATCTACAAGAAAGGCCAGAAGGAGGATCCGGGGAACTACAGGCCTGTCAGCCTGACCTCAGTACCAGGAAAGATCATGGAGAGGATCATCCTGAGTGAGCTCTCATGGCAATTGCAGGACAGCCTGGGGATCAGGGCCAGCCAGCATGGGCTTATGAAAGGGAGGTCTTGCTTAACCAACCTGATCTCTTTCTGTGACCATGTGACTCACCTTTTGGATGGGGGGAAGGCTGTAGATGTTTTCTACTTGGACTTTAGTAAGGCCTTCAACACAGTCTCCCACGGCATTCTCCTGGAGAAACTGGTGAATCAGGGTATAGACAAATGTGCTCTTCACTGGGTTAAAAACTGGCTGGCTGGCTGTTCCCAGAGAGTTGTGATTAATGGGGTGAAATCCAGCTGTCTGCTGGGCACCACTGGTGTTCCTCTGGGCTCAGTTTTGGGGCCGGTCTTGTTTGGCATCTTTATTGATAACTTGGATGGGGGGATTGATTAAGTTTGCAGACAACACCAAATTGTGTGGGAGTGTTGATCTGCTCAAGGGTAGGAAGGCTCTGCCCGGATAGGTTGGATCGAGAGCTATGTATGAGGTACAACAAGGCCAAGTGCCGGGTCCTGCACTATTGCCGTCCTGACCTATTTCCGTCACAACAACCCCAGGCAATGCTATAGGCTTGGGGATGAGTGGCTGGAAAGCTGCCCAGCAGAAAAGAACCTGGGGGTGTTGATTGACAGCAGGCTGGACATGAGCCAGGTGGCCAAGAAGGCCAATGGCATCCTGGCCTGGATCAGGAACAGTGTGGTCAGCAGAGGACCACAGTTATCGTGCCCTTGTACTCAGCACCTGTGAGGCCTCATCTTGAATGCTGTGTTCAGTTCTGGGCCCCTCATTATAGGAAAGACACTGAGATGCTGGAACGTGTCCAGAGGAGAGCTACCAAGCTCAGCAGACCTCAGTTCCTCCAGAGACTCCTATAGAGCTCAACAGAAATGCAGAAATTTATTGACCTGCTTGATGAAACTTCCTTCCTCCCTTTCTCTCTTTTCACATGCAGCTAGGCTGTATAGTAGACTGTAAGTTTACCTTTAATTAACAGCTTTTCAAAGAGCCTTGTCTGGATATTTCATTAACTTAAAACACTAGGTGTAGAATAGTTTCCCAATTTATCAGGGTAAAATAATAGTGTGTTAATACACAACCTAGTAATTCCTGATTTTTTAAAAGATTTTAAAGGTCATGGTTTTTCTTGATCTATGCCACCGTAATCAATTATTACGATTTATCCTTTTATTATAATAGCATAAATCACACCCATCTTAACTATACCAGCCACGAGAGTACAACAACAAGTTATTCTCATCTCTCACTACTATGTGTTTTGTTGTTTGCTTTTTGTTGTTGTTGTTGTTGTTTGGGGGGTTGGGGTTTTTTTTTTGCCCCACTCTACTTTAGGACATCAAGATAAACACCAAGGATCTCAGAATTCCTCTTACCTTGAAACATTATGCAAGCCACATAACTTCTCTATATTGTAGATTAAAATCAATAACCTAGACTGCTCTTCCAAGCTCCAGCATGCATTTCAAGGAGGCTGCTTGTGTTTCAGAGAACCATCTTATACCCATCACAGTCTCTCCAAATACTAAAAAGAAATTGTAAGTTACAGGAATTTAATTTTCACATGCCACTCTGATTCATACACTCCATAGCAAAAGGGAAAGTCAAGAACATAGGAGTTGATAATTGCCAGCACCTTTGAGATCCAAAACCCCAAACTATCAACACTTTTGAAGGAGAGCTTACATTGCATTCATTAAAGTATACAAATCCAGACAAATTCTAAGAAATCTACGTGACAGTTTTTCCAAAATACAGCATAGTATCCAGCCTCATGCTATCAGAGAATCACCTGTTCCTAAGAACAGGGTCTCTCTGAGCTTGAGAGCTATGTAATAGAAACAGTTTTAGTCACTTTTTAGTTACTTTTAGTCACTTTAGAAGGCCTCCTTTTAATCAGGGATAAAGAACATCCACATTCTTCATTTCTCTGTAACATTTTATATTGCTGACCATATATGAGAGTCACAAAGCTGGGGTGACTCAATCCTTTCTTCCTGAGACAGTCTCACCGTAAACAATTCCATTTTCACCTAAAGTACTCACGAAAGAGGAAGGGAATCATGCACCACGAGAAGCTTGAAAACCAACAATAAATAAATGAGATGGAGCTTTCTGATTGTTGATTTCAGCTTGTAAATATCTCAGCACCTCAGGAGTACAAAAATTAGCTCCAGGATTTTTGAACAGACATTAGTTCTCAGGCCAAGATAGTAATTAACAAAAGGTTAATGACTAACATATTCTTACCTTGTAGCATTTAATTCTAGAAACACAGAAAACTGTTTAAATAGACCCATGTACATGTTCTTAACATCTCACCGAGAAAACGTATTTATAGGAATGTCTGTGCCTTTTCCTTAATGTATTTAGGAGAGGAGTGCCCCCTAGTGATAACTGAAAATCACTTTATTTTAACATGGTGAAGATGTGGTTCAGAGGTGCGAGATAAGTTATCACAATCCTGTGCTTACACATCGTCCTAGCAAGAACATTTTCATTCCTTCTTTTATTTCTTTTAAAAATTATTTATTTAGATAAAATGGATATTACTTGACAATGGGAGTATTTCTGTTTGTCCCTTACACTACAACCAGTTACACCTATAAAAATTCTTTATCCTAGGATCCCTGCAGATAGTAGAGCTCCTACCTTTATAGTAACACCAAGCTTTTCTGGCACCCCAGTGTGATTGCATATGTGTTTTAGGACTGCTGTTCTTTTGAGAAGCTAATGCAAGAATGTCAGTCAGAGCCATGCACCCTTAAGATTCTGATAGTGACTACCATTTTATGGTCAATAGAAGTTCTTTGCATAGATCTGTCTTTAGAATCATCTGTATTTCCTCTCAGCGTGTCACTTCCCTGCTGCAGCACTGCAGCAAGAAGGCAAGTAGTGCTATGGCACTGCACTAGCCTGTGCTAGACGTGCAAATCCTTCCTTGCAAACGCTTCCTTAGGAGACAACAGAAGCTACAATTCAAGTACTGTGACATGAGGAGCCAGTCTTCTTCTCACGGTGCTTGCAAAGCATCTGCAATTATTCCAGGGATACCAAGGAAATCTGTTGGTTTTCCAAAGTGTAAACCTGTCGTGGGTTAATAGATCTATGTGCATGCACATAGTAAAATGTGTTATTTGGCCAGGGAAAGGCCACCTCCTTTTAGTGGAGAAACTGTATGGGTCACGTAATCAGACACTAACACTGGAGTTATTAGCAATCTCATGAGAAATAGCTGACCATCTTTTGCCACTGTTTCCTACAGATAATATTGTGTGCAAACTAACCAAAACCAAATTCATTGTTCATCATAAATCCACTTTCAGGAAAACAAAAGGAAAATTCATGTACAGGTCATAATTCTGACACAGCAAAGGAAGCGAAATCAAAATAAATGCTTCCTGCAGAAAATCTTCCAGCCCAGAGATGTAATGAGGAGTGCAACAGGACAGCATGTCATTTTCATGCAGCAAGCACAAATGCTGCAAAAATAGCTGCAGAACCTCCACGTCCCTGGAAATGTTTACACTGAGCTGCCTAGGCAGTGTATTTCAAAGCAGCAAAGCCACCCCACCCAAGCCAGGACAACAGTCATATCACTATCTCAAAAAAAAGAAAGGAATTCAAGTTCAGGTGTAGTAAAAGCAAAGGGCTCCCACTCAATTTTTTTAAAACATGAAATTTTGACTACAGCTTATAAGCTTTCAATGTTATTGTTTGCTCGTTTGATTTTTAGTTAACATGTTCTAACACAGGTTGAATTCAAAATGGGCTTTTGCAGATCATTTACTACATATACTTGAGCCAGCTAGAGCAAGTGATTACAATAATTACCTATTTCTGACTTTGTTAGAGCTGCATCCTGAGATATGATGGATGCCTGGCACTCTAAGGCATTCTTTTAAGTCTCCCTCAGTCAAGCACACCAAATGAAAGGCTTTTATAACTTCTGTGTACCTGTTGAAGGAACAGTTTGCTTTCAACTTTTTCTTTCTTTCCACTTAACATTTTTGTGTGTTTTTAAATGGTGCCATATTCCAGAATTAGGGAGCAGCAGACATATTCCATAAAAAGAACTGTATTACTATCAGAGAAATCTCCCAGTGATTCACTACTACTCCCGAAGACACTCTGTAGACACTAACAGCATGCTGAGGCTATCCGTCAACACTGTTTTAACATCTTGGGATGTGTTCTCTCTTGTATTATGCGTTGTTTAGAATCACCTTTCTGGAAGATTCATCATCCTCACCTGCAGAACTATCAACCCTGTTGTAAACCACTCGCACACTGACACATATCAGTAGGGAGCTGCGTGTTTCCTTTATCATTTCAAAGAAGCTCTCATATTTTTGCATTTCCATGCTGAGAGCCTCCAATGAAGCAAGCTCACTGTCTGGAAGTTTTGCAGATACCCAGTTAGACTGTGTCTATATCACAAGACAATCAAGCTGCTTTAGCAGGATGCAGAACTAGTTGGTGTCTGATAGACTCTGAAACAATTCTGTGTTTTCATTACCTTCAAGTTTCTCATTTTCCAGGTAACGCATAGTGTTAGCAACTATGTTAACACATACTTAACAACTATGTTATGTTAGCACATGGTTGTTAGTAGCTGAAATGCTATAGAAACCCTGCATGTTGTTTCTAAAATAGAGATGGGGGTAGCTGCACAGGACCTACCTCTGAAAGAAGAGTAAAAAGAACAACCAGCATTGGAGGACCATGGGATTGTGTGGGGAGGCCTTGAACATGGGATAAGTTCATAAAAAGAAAAGGAACTAGGGTTCCTTGGATTTGAGCACCCTGAATCCTCCAAGTGAAGCATTTCTACTCTACAACAAGCTAGGTGAAGGTATGGAAGCCATAGGAGTATCACCCTATCTTTTGGCAGAATTTCTTTCAAGGAGGACATCTTTAACAAGAAGAGTTATCAACTCTAGCATCTAGATCAGCACATGATGTTGCTGCCTGTTCACTGGCAGAATTCCCCAGTGCAGGCATGGCTGTAAAAAGAGAATTTTTAGAATTCTGGAGGATCTTTCCAGATTCCTGTTTGGCTTTTCCTGGCTGAAGGTTATAGGTTTTGGCAGAGATACTAGCAGGCTTGTATGTACTGTGTTTTGTCGTACTGCATGTGCTGGATTGTTTTAAAAACTATGGACTTTTTATCACAAGAAGCAGTTCATATAACACAGATTTTTCTTAAAGGTGAAATGGCAGTCTAAAGGACTCTCTACTCATTCACCTTGTATTGGTACTTTACTTGCCCTTCAGGCTGACAGAAGAGTATGAGACTTTTAAAAGTGTATCTCAGTGGCAGAAAGAATCTTACCTGTCTATCAGTTTCCTTACATTAGATAAAGTGACACCTCTTCCTACCCTTCAGTGACCTTAAAAACAGGACACACTTTTCCCAAGTGCCTTTGGACAGCTGCATGGTGCAAAAAGAGGCAACATGTCCTTCCCACACACCCCCATTCTTTGCCTCAAGAATAGCATAGAATCACAGAACCATCTAGGTTGGAAAAGACCTTCAATATCATCAAGTCTAACCATTAACCTTCCTCTGCATACCCACTGCTAAACCATATCCCTGAAGCATGCTTCACAGAGTCTCTAAGATTGTACTAAAATATTCAAGAAGTTTGAATAGTCCTTGAGAAACAACTCTTCCTTCAAGGCATTCACAAAATGCAAAATATTTACTACAAGTGCGCAATTTATTTTTGCTACATCGCGTATTCTAAACTTTGGAGACATATATAGCATTTTCAAGAAGCTCCACTAAATTGTTTATAGATAGACTCTGATTCTACAAACACGAGTACGCATTTTTAACCCTATACATTTTTCTTTCTTGCCAGTAAAAACCACCAAAGAACCCAAGCAAAGAGTTCAAATGGGCAATGCTAAGTTTAGCTTCTGATATTCTGGGTGCAGTATCAAGCACATAAATAACAAGCCCCATCTCCCCCGAACACAACACAGCCAATGGCAACAGTCCATACCAGACTGAGCTTATCTTGCAGAAAGCCACTTGTAATGCAATCAGATTGAGTGGACCTGGGTTTCCCCACTGAGGCACAGCAAAGTGGTGACCTCTTGTTGAACTTCTGTCTGCAGCTACTGGTCCCAAGCAACTTTTGGAGTGTGGAAAAGATACATCAGCAGTATTAAGAGGCTATTTTGTCTCCCAGAGAAACTGTGCCGTACATACTTGTATGGCACGTATCCTGATATCCCTTCCGTGTCCCACCTAATGCAGTCTTCAATGATTGAACTTTATGAACATTCCTTGTAAATGAACATCAACAAATCTATGCAGGGCATAATCATTTGTGAGCAGTAAGCCCTTATCTCAGTCATCTTTCTTGAAGCAAATGTAGATGAATTAAGGACTTTTGTAGAAAAATCATTAAAGCATGTTTGTGCCAAAGTACCAATCTTCAACATTTTCATTAATCAAGATTATGGTTTCACTGGTGGTTCCAAATTTGACCTAGCACAGCTGAAAAGCAGGAAATCTTCAGAAGTACTCATCCAGTGCAAGAGTGTTCAGCCTTCTTTCCATTACCCTTCCTGTAAGGTCAATTTCAGCACCCAAAGACTTGGCCTTCAGCAGTTTCTTGCCCTCAACTGTCAAGTTGTGCCACATCAAGTTTGTAAAAATGAGGAAAGAAAGATACCTTGCGAAATGATGGCAGCTTCGAGAAAGGCTATGTTATGTTAAATGAATACTCATCATTTCATTTTTCATCATTCTCTCTCCCTTCTTTGCTATCATCTTACTTACTTTTTCCTTCCTCTGAGAAACTCTCATTTTAAGATGAAGTTCCAGTTCTCCCATCCAGCTAAGGAGTAATCTTTCGTTTTATAGACAGTCTTGTGCGTGTCATTGCTCGAGATAATGGAGTCATCTGTAAGGCGAGGACATCCTAAGAGACAATGGGGCAGAGATTTAGACATTTCAGATTTGTAACTCACTAAGAAGTCAATAATGTACATACAAAATATACATTGGATTAAAAAGCTGTTTGGGTTTTCCAGCAATGGTACTAAAATCCCTGCCGCATGCTTTTCCCTGACAAAACAGTCCAGAAAAAGTAAATACTTTTGCACATAAAATCAGTGGGATCTCACAGCACACAAATTGTGTATTTTGTTCATCATACCATAACTTAATCTTTTTTAATCTAGTATTTGCGTATCAGTTTCACAGAGATCTTTTTCACATCAGGTAGAACTAAAACCATCTAATCTGTGGTTGAGAACTAGGTTTAAGTTTTCTTATTCACACACTGGTAAACCCAACGTGTGATAAAGCTGGCAAATGCAATCAGATGGTTTGGCCATTCATCCACCCTGCTGTGTGATCAGAGGACACTCCACAAACACCACTACACACTTTGGAGTTTTTCAGTTGTTCCACTTTTAGTGGCTTGTTTTTGTGAGCAGTTACTTTTATAAGTACAGCAGCTGGAAAACTCAACAGTTCATTTCCATGGTAACAGCCACCTTTTCACTGGGAATAGCACTTAGTTTGAAAAGTCACAGATACCTATTTTCTCCTTCAGCAATTTTCCCCATACTTGTAATTAGGATGGATGGATGAAAGCATGTAACATTGTTTTATTAGAATTAGTATAGGATGATATTACAGGGGTATGGAATTAATGTACAATGATATTTTGGAAGACACTTGGTGGTCAAAAGTAGCCGTAGTTTAAATCTAAATCCTATCACAAAGGCTATTTAATTTCTGACAGATAACTATTACTAAAGGATGCTCCCTGGCAATGGTCTTCTTGTGGTTATTATTTCTTCTGGTTTATTCTGACTTCTGACTAGTTTATTACCCTGGAAAATGAATCTGATATTTCTCCAGTTAGCAGGTATATCTCAATGGATAATTCATATCCAAACTATTAGAATGTTATGTTTGATTTGCTCGTTGATTTAGAATCTATGTTTTAAAATCAAAAATCCCTTATAAAATGCTTCTAAAGACTATATCTCCAAATGTGTCTTAATGCTGGTACAAGGGAAGATTCCATTATTTTATCTTTTATGCCAGATTTTCTTACTAACTACACTATTTCACTTTTTCCTCTATCCTTTATTGGAATCTTTACACAGGCAGGAGCTGGCAGGAGGCAACACAACATCTCTTCCTGCACAGGTAGACCAAATGAAACGAAGTCATGAGTTTCAGTTCTCTACCCACTGCACATCCATCAACTCTCTACTGAAATACAGCCTTTCGTGGTGACTTTAGTGGGCATCATTTGGAAACTGATTAACTCCCACCTAAAGGAAATCCATTCAAGGCAGTTTGTTCAGCTGTTTTTTTATATTGCATTTAATAAATATATTTTGTATTCTACTATTTGAGTCTTGCAATCCTTCAATAATCTTACAATAGGTTAAAGTTGCCAAGCATTTAATATATTTTGTAAGTCCTAACTTTTTTTTTTTTTTTAGAGGTACACTTGTGAAAAGCAAACCCGTTTTAATTCTCAATATGTCTTTAAACTCATTTTACAAAAAAAAAACCAAACACACAACAGTCTAAATGTTAACAAATTTTAATTTCTCATTAAAAACCTTGTAGAAAAAAATATCAATCTTTAAATTGCAGCCTTTTGAATCTTATTTGGCTATGACTTTACATTCCTAGAAAAGATATTTGTAAAACTGATAGAGTCAGTTCCAAAGTGAAATATTTAGTGAGCATTAATTTCACCTGTACTTTTTCACAAGATATGTATCCTTACAAAAGCTTCTGAAAGCCAAAATATGAATTATTCTAGGCTCCTATATCAGAAGAAACAATGAAGGAGAAGGGCAGGACATATTCCAGAGTTAAAGTTTATTTCAGCCATTAAAATGACAAAACCACAACTGGAGTGACAGAAAGCTCAACCACAACACAAGAACAACTGAAAGGACTCCGAGCAGTCACAAGAACTACTGTGAGGAAGGCAAGTGCTCTGTCAATCTTAAAATACGATTTGCTAACAAAAGTCAATCTATAAAATAGATATGTGAGAGAATCACTCAAGTAAGCAAGACATGCATTATTCACAATTCACAAACAAATAGACAGAAGCTTAATCAATATTTTTTTCCTCTGGAATAGGCTCCTTGAAAAAGTTTATTGCATGTTGAGTATTTGAAGTACCTAATGAAACATTCAGAATGTGCCCATTAAAGGAGGTAACCTTCCCTACAACAGAATCAAATCAGAGAGAGAAGGGAAAATATTCCTATGTAAATGAACTCTTACGATGATAAATGGGACAGCTGGGTAAAGAAATAGCACCACTTGGGAGAGAATCACAACACTCTGAGAAAGTTTATAGAAAAGAAAAGCTTAAGCATATTGTCTCATAGTGAGGACATATGCTCTCAGATTTCCCCCCGAGTTGTAGGGGATATAGGTCAGATTTTAATTCATGCTGCTAGGCAAACATTTTTGGTTTGTTGTTATGTCGGTTATAACGCCGTCCCGCAGTCCAATCAATCCTACCATTGCTCTATGCCACATTTCTTTCTGCAACTAAGTGGTCATTAGATCAAATCAAAATGGATTTTGCAGAGCAGAGGCTGTGCATGGCAAACAACGAAATACTTCTATCTGATGCACAACCAGAAAACTCATTTTGAGATCGTTCTGGGAAGAGCTGGTGTGCAAGTTATAGTCCTTAAAAGTCTGAAGGAGAAAGCATGAGGAGTATTTCACCGAGGCAAACAAACATTAAGTTTAGCCAAACAGAACAAACTAGCAGAACAGTAAACCACTCTGAATTGGTCCACTCAAAACGGGGAGGCAGGCTAGACAGAAAGCAATTTACTTTCCATCCAGGAACTGGAAGGCATCTAGAGAAATAACTATGATTTGCAGAGTAAATAGTCCTATGTTTCTCCATTCGTAAGAGAATTTAAGCTAAAAATTTGATCTTAAAGGTTTTGTTTAATAAATAGTTGTGGAATTATATTCTATACAGGGTTGTTTATCACAAGTTTTGGAAATACAGTAGTGGAGAAGAGATATTGTGTAGCATGTTCCAATATGGACAATTACCTGGCTATGTGCACCATCTCTTTATGAGCCATGATATTCTGACTTTATTGGCTTTCTCCTTTCCTACAGCTTATTTTTCTTTGCTTTAGTTCCTTTCTTACAACAGAGCAATAAGAAGATAATAATGCATGGCATATTTAATATGAATTTATCTTTTATTTACTGTTTTTCTTTTTACCTTGTCTTTCTCTACTTGTGTTTTCTTTTAATTTCCTTCGGATAAAAAATAAGAACACCCCCCCCCCCCAAGAGTGTAAAAGAAAACATTTGACACATTATTCTCATTTCCATATGCCACTGTAAATCTAAGCAGAACTGACTCCAACTGAAGCAGTGAACCCATGCGTGCTTTAGACTGATCTGTTTGACAGATAAATCACAGCTACTGCTCCATCTCCCTTTTAAGTGCCTGAAATTAGGAAACCCCTCTCTTAGCCCATTGTCCAACAGCATCTAACACGCTCCTGATGAAGGTCTGCAATCATAATTTACCCACACACAGTTAACAGCCATGTCATAAGCCAGTAAAATGTCTTTTCTTACGATTTTTCAATGGGAGGGTGCACTGATGAGGGGGGTGAATGTTATTTGCAGGAAGCAGTAAAATCTATATTTAATATGAAGAAATTAAACTACTAAATGACTACTCATAAGCTCAAGAATAGCCAATTAAATACTGCTGAACATTTAATGTTCTCCCCTGACATAACAATTATCTATAAAGATGCTGTAGCAGTGACCTTGCTTGTGAACGCTAATGTGCTCTGTATTTTTAGAAGTTCAAGACACTGATATTTGTAAGATTAAATTCATATTGATTTTATCTGAAGTCTCTAACAGCCACTCACTAACTTTATCAGATAGCTGTATACAAATGAAATTATCCACCAGTGAATCAGGACTAAAATTCAAAATTCAAAGTGAAAAAAATATCACACTCATTAGGCTTATGCAGTTTGTTCTACCTTTGTGACTGGGACACTAATTTCACAGGTTTTCTCAGTGTCATTTTTGTCATTTTGTCCTTTTCTTTAATGGTCTTGAAAGGAGAATTCATATTCCTCATTTATGTAACAATTCAAACAGTTCTTTCTGTTGTTGTTGCTGTGTAAAGATGACCATTCCTGGGAGCAAAGGACCATGTCTGGGAGCAAAGGACCATGTCTGGGAGCACAGGACCATGTCTGGGAGCAAAGCTGACTGTAGGAACCACAGGCAGAGCTGACATATCAGCAATAGCAGCACAGGTCCTTTGAACATCAGCAACTGTTCCTGTGACATGCTGATATTTCCCTGTTCCAATGTCTGATCTGATTCTTTGGTTGTTTGGCTTTTAACTCATCTTTCCATTGCAAAACTGCCTTTTTTCTCTTCTCTGCTGGCTTATGTGAGTAACTGGTGTTAACTGAGCCTTTGCCCAGAAAGAGAGCATGTGTAAGATAGCAACAATCCTCTTTGGTCTTCTGTTCCAAGTGAGTCAGATCATTTCTTGCTATTGTGTGTGTTAGGAGATAAGGGACTCTCAGATGATTTCAAGACAAGATACAGAAGCTTTTACTGTTGTTAGATGCCTCTGGAGGAGGCAAGAGAATCAGAGAGGAAGAGGTTTAAAGTCATCATATATAACTGAATGATTTCTGAGTAAACGGCATATGTTTAATCAAAAGATAATTTAAAGTGGGAAAGAAAATAAATAAATAAAAGTGTTTTACTCATTAAACTTTGCCACAATTAGTGAAAACAGTCAATTTGAAAGCTGAAACCTGTGTCTTAACTAGCCTCACTGACAGCACAGAAGGAAGCCTTTTCCTTTCTTCTGAGCATCTAGAAGACACTGAAAAAGCACAAGGAGGTGGCATATGGACCTACACAAATACCTGCTAGTCACAGATGTCACTGTGATATTGCTACCCGAGGCACCAGCCCTCAGCATTGCTCACCATCAGTATAATGTCAAAACGAGACTGTTCTCAGTCTCTTTGGCAGAAAGGGAAACATCTAAGAAATTTGTGTGCAGCCAATAACAATTGGTATCTTTTAAAATGAAAGGGTTCATGTTTTTCCATCCAAATACCAGCCTGGAGGGGGGGTGTATTTGTATGTACTTGATGCTAAAGGCAGAAGTCTAGTGGTGCAGTTCCAGAGAAGTATTTGATTCCCAATAAATACTGCTGAAGCAGCTGCTGAAAGGACAAGTTGTTAGAGGGGAAAAAAATAAATAAATGAAAAGATGAACAGGAAGTCCATTCTGAAAATGTAATTCTAAGTTTTCACTTATGCCTTTCTCAGGCAGTTATCATGTGGTGGGAGAGCAATGCTAAACATTGGGTTTTATTCTCTCACAAAAAAAGTTTAAAAGCAGCACAGCTTGAGCACAGAAATATGACTTACAAAACAGAGGATACTGTATTAGAATGTTTTGAAAGGTTTCCGAGATATTAAATCCAGATCAACAGACTCTCTGGAAGATACCTTCCAAGTGGAAATCATTCACAAGCCTTCCTTGAGTCATTTAATCTTTTTTAATTCACTTCAGCAAGACTGTTGTGGAGCAAAGAGATTGCAGATGAGAGAGGGAATGACACACAATGGACTGTCCAGAGACAAATTAAATAAATTATTTTTCCATCAGTTTCAGAGAATTTCTTAGAAATGACACTATGTCTGAGTTAGGGAATGAAAGCTGAAAAAAGTAGCATGTTTAAGGATGAGCTCAGAATGGACAGGTAACAATCCTGTTCCAGCTCTTTGAACATATAACTGCTAATATAGATAACAGGAATGAAGAAAAGGAAGTCTTTGAAATACTCAGATAGCCTTTTGCCACCTCCTTCTACATCAAAAGAAAAAATAGTTGGAGTCACTGTGAGTAATAAGTAACAGTCACTGGGAGAAAGATGAGTCAAAGTCACAAAGGTGAATTTCTGGTAGTTCCGGAATTACAGTGGAGTCCTGATATATTTCTATAATTAATGCAAGCACCAACCAACCTTTTTTTTATTATTTTTTTTAATAATACATGTAAGTTGGGATCAAAATATAACATGAAGTTTGCTAACCAGTCATTTCCCTCAAAAGAGCCTAACTGATAAACTGTGATCTTGTTACCCTGTGCGCTGCAGAGCAGAGTGTGTCATTAGATGATAACTAAGTATAAATGGCCTAGAAGAATGGGGCAAATCACCATATTTTTCACCAGAACATAGGTCTTGCTTGTCCTGGGTCAGTGCAAACCTAACAGCGCTGCTTTTCTATTCAAAACCAGTTAATGTTTCACATGGTTCTGATGCAAAGCTTCTCACACCTCTGCTCAAAAGATCCTGTTCCGAGTCAGTATCTGACATTGCCAGACACTTACCATAATGTAGCAGTGGTGCAATGCTTCTGTCACTCTAATGAGGTACGTGGCTCATCCCACTGTTTAATACTTGGTTTAATTCAGATTGCATACAGCTCTGTGACAGGTGCATTCAACCCTTAACCAGACTAACAGGAAGTTGGTACAGGCTCCAAAGGAGGTAAATGCCTGAGCTGTACCTGGGCCAAGAGCTCCTCTAGATTCAATCTGTTCTCTGAAAAGCCACAAAGCAGTCTGACACAGCAACCACTGATGCATATGATCTTGGAACACCCATCATGTGATTAACACATGAACAGCAGGTGGCTTTTCCAAGACTCATTTATCAAGGAGGAAAGAAAGTTGTGGGTACAAGGAGTCTCACAGATACCTTTCCCGTTGCATGTAATTTGACCACAAGCCAACCACTTTATTCTATAAATATGACAGCCCAAGTGAGCCTTCCTTGAGCTCTCCCCATCTCTGCACGGCAGGGATCTTCCCTTGAACTGAGATGCCTCTCAGAGCGGCTCCTTGAGGCTGAGAGACCTATCAATGGCAGCTCTTTGGCAAGTGCCTGATAGTCATACATAGATAGTCATACATAGATAGTCAAACATAGCTGATACTGCGTAGGTCCATGGATTAGTAATTATACACTTAGCATAGATAATTCCATTAGACAGAAGCCATTGGCAACGTCTGCAATGAGGATTGGACCCTGCTGCACCTACCTCCATTGGGAATTTAGAAAGCAAGGGAAGTCCAAACTAACTCAATTCTAACTCAGCTTTCCTCTGTATGTTTCTCTTATTCAGTAATTAATGTGAACCTTGCCATCAAATATATTGAACCTTGGTAAACCACTGTTAAACTTTGCTAAATTGCATCTAACTTACTGAGCAACCTCAATAAACCACATTGGTCCTTCTCTCTTTTCTGTGAGCTGCTTTCCGCTCATTAACAACAAATTGGCATGGTCAGCAGGACGGCAAGGACTATCACTAATTATTTCTCGAAGCATGGATTAAGTCCAAGTCCCAAATTCCCAGAAGAATGGGCCCGATTGGGAAGCTGTGAAAGAATAGCTAAAGGTGGCCAGAGGCCATATAAAGGACGGAAAAGGGAAAGGAATTATTTGCAAAACACTGGGTAGTTGTTTAAAAGCTGCTTATCAGGATAGAAAGACTAACAATAAAAAAGGAGCAGGAGCTAAAAGAAAACAGAAAAGGCAGAAAGGTAGCTGAATTAATACTGTCTTTGAAAATTGATTAGCTGCAGAAACAGTTACAGGAAGAAAAAGGAAAAAAAAGTTGGAAGAAAAGGTAGTGATGATGCTCATGTGGGCTCCTCATCATCCTGCCACTGTACAGACATTAATATTCTGCCCTGAAGAATGAAATGGGAACAGATTGGGTGATGCTAGTGACAGTGAACTGACAGGCTCTCCTTTGTCTAGGTTTAGATTATCTGCAAAGAATTTATCCCAGAAGTCACTGTAAAATTTGCTTTATATTCTTAACAGTTTTTCATAACTAAAAGGAAACTTTCTGAACCATAATACTTAAAAAAGTAAATAATTGTTTCCCCTCATTTCCTCAGAAATTTTGTTTGTTGTTTAATTCTCCAATTATTTTACATTTTATGTTAAAATTCTTTACTCATTTACCTGGTAAGTGGTTATTCTACCCAAATGATTTTTACTTCTTTGATTTATTGTTACACAGTTAGTGATTTGGTGTTTACTACATGAATTAAATAAATCAATTTCGAGGTTCTTCTCTTTTATTAGTAATGATCAAGCATTTAAGGACAGATGAAAATTTAATAGTAGATTGGATTAGATTCAGTTCTGAATTTCTAAATTGTGCAAGGATATTTGGACCTCTGATTTTATTCTAAACATTTCTAATTTAAAGACATGAAAGGTTATCTATTAAATATTCAGGCTACAAAGTTTCTTTAACTAATATCCACCAGCTCTCACATGCTGGGGGAAAAACGAGCTCATAGCCCTTGTCTCCCTCTTCTTAATGCATACACAGACACCAACTATTGACCTTACTTAGCATCTCTTACACGCTTAAAATGCTTATCTTGATTTTTCCCCACTCCATCTGAAGAAGGTTAATACCTTCATTCCATGAGGGTAAAAAAAATATTTATTTTTTTTTTTGGACAAATAAGTTAAAGAAACTCCATTGACCCTCATACACAAACACAACTAGCTTGAAGTCTTCTCACTTTTCCACTTTCCATATGCTAGTCATTAATGTCAAGCACTACACTCCTCTTACCTACTTCAATTCCTTGGGAGAAGTTCATACATCATTCACACCCATCGAGCAATGTTCTGCTCCAGAGAAACACTCCTCCTCACTTCATCCAGTCCACCTCCTAAACAGGCTGGAAAGGGCTGTGTAACCCTTGTGAAGATTGTACAGTGGAAACACCCACTTTTCATCGCAACACAGCATCATGGAGTAAGAAAGCAAGTAACAGGTAATAGAAGGAAGGAATATCTATAGATGGAGAAGACATGAAACTCTCCCTTGTCTACTTCCTGTAGGCATTAGGAATGGAAAGAGATGAGTCTTCCACCTTAATTGCTGAATTTGGAAGACATGGTTCTAAATGTGCTGCTCTTGCTCCCTGTTTCTTTTTGTAATAGATGAGGAAATTTTAATGGACATACTGATGATGTCACAAATTCATTTAGTCTCCCAGCGATCCAGCTGAATGCATTTCCAAACTGTTGAGATAGCTTAAAAATCAATTTTGGTATCTCTCTAAGCACTAGCAGAGCTTGATGAGTTTTTGCTTTCCCAAACCAGCTGGGAAACAGGTAGGACAGCAACCTTTCTACATCTGAGTAGGGAAGGAGAAAATTCTAATCAAAATACTTTCATTTGTGGATTTCTCCTTCTTTATTTCCTGGAGCATCTGGCTAGAATAATGTGCCACCATTTAAAAAGCATAGGGCATGGTGCAGGGAACAACTGATGCGCTCTGAAATCACATTCTTACTCTTCTCAACTTCTTTTCTCTCAGAAACTGTTATTATGCCCTTGGTATCTACACACAATGCGGTGGCAGAAGAAGAGGTGAACACTGCCAGTAGTGTGGCAGCATCAGATGCATCGCTTGCAGCTAATTCATGAGTCACCAACAGCAGTTAAATGATGAAGGAAAAATAATAACCATGTTACCTATCAAACTGAAAGCTACTGGTACCTCAGCTGCTGAATATAATCATGAAAAAATAAAAGATCACAGCAATACAGACATCCCCTCGCAAAGTGGGATTTTTAAAAGATAAAGCAAAAATGAGTTCTTGAGAACTCAAAGAGTAATAAAATGTCAAGAATTTAATTTTTCTAACCTCTTCCTATGGGCTTTTGCAGGACCAAAGAAGGTTTCACTTTGCTTTCACTTAGAACTATATTCTAATATAGATTCTGTAACATTGTGAACTGTGTCAGTGATAAACCAGCTTGCCTACAGTAAAGGGGATAACATTCCCTAGGTATATGCTCCTTAAATCCGTTAGCAAATCTGTCTTCATATAAATATTTTAAAGAATTGCTAAAATGTATTTTCTCTTAGTCCAGATATTCCTAATCCTAAAGCTGTAGATGACTTGGTTTATGAATCACTTTACTAATATGCCATAGGAACACAGAGAGCAAAATTACAGAGCTGTCCAATTCTTCTGATGATTAGTGCTCTTACAGAGTACTAAACTCATAGATTACATCTTGCTACATGAAAATTCAGTACAAATAGCAGGTTTCTTCAAGAACATTTGCTAGATTATTTAGGGATATGTTATCATTTCAGCTTTAAGTCACTGTATACTGCTTGAAATCTTCTATCTGAAAGAGGAAACTTTGTTCTTAGGAAAGTGCCCTTGAAATACAAAAGAGTGGGTTACTATGATCATACTAACATTTAAATGCACCAGTCAACAGAGCTGTTTTCATGTAGAACTGCTTACATTTCATATCTGACAATAAAAATTAAATATTAAATAAATCCCATTCAGCATATTCTGCATTTTTATAATGTTGAACAAAACCAAGAGCTTATAGCAGGGTTTAGCAAGACCTAACCCACAAGTCATTTTTGTTCCTTCACACATTAAAAGGTTTTGAGTGCAAAGAATCTCTTGCCGTGATTGTTACATTGCACTGTTGATAAGTTTCCTTGCTGGGCAAAGAAATCACTATCAGTCAGGCTTGCTGTAAAGTACATAGTCATTATTCTGAACTGCATTTATCATCATCTTCATTTGAAAGCCTCCTGGTTTTCTTTGCCATGGCCTGTTTTCTTTACAGCCTCTTGCTGCTGCTCATTTCCTCCCTCTGCTGCAGAACTCCATTTCCAGGCAGGGAACATCACAGTTCTTAAAACCTCCGGAGACTGTTGAATCACGAAGCTCCCTCTTTTGCAGGGCAAAACCTCCAAATCAGTACACAGAAAGCAAAGCAGGCAGAGTCCTTTCTCTGTTCCTGGCCACATGGACTACCCCTATTATGCATTTGCCAAATTCAAGGAGATCCTTCAAGAGCAAAGCAACTTGTTAATTTTCTTTGTATTCACAATTTACATTTACACAGTCTTCCTGTACTACATGTAGGTTTTATCTCAAGTGAATCAGCCACTCACTGGCACTGGCCACCAGTAAACAGGGATCTCCCAAGGTGTCAATATACCACCACAGGAGGATGGAGCACAAAGGGGCTCACTGGGAGGAGCTGGTGTGCAAGTTGCTGCCCCTGAGCTAAGTCAGTAGGCTTTCTGTGCAGCAGCCAAGAAGAGGAGCTCTCTGCACTTCCAGCCAGCCAGGCTCACACATCTGAAGTTTGACTCTAAAGGTCTAGCTTCATACAATTTACCAGTTACTCCAAGCAACAGAATATGAACAAAATCACCCTTACCAGAAGCGTTCCAAGGAGGACCTGGGTAATTCTAGACCCGTTAGCCTCTCTTCAGTCCCTGGGAAAGTTACAGAGCAAGTCCTCCTGGGGACTACCACAGTAAACTGAAGCGTGTGATTGGGAAGAGCCAAGATGGATTCACCAGGGGCAAATAATGCTTGAGAAACCTGATCGTCTTCTACAACAAAGTAACCCACTTGCTCGATGCAGGGCGAGCGGCAGACATTGTCTGCCTGGGCTTCTCCGAGGTTTTTGATACAGTCCCCACAGCCTTCTCCTAGAGACACTGACATGTTACAACCTAGATGTTTGTTGTCCCAGCTGACAACAAGCTCAGCATGAGTGAACAGTGTGCTGCAGTGGCAAAGCAAGCCAGCAGGATGCCGGGTTGCGTCAACAAGGGCATCACCAGCAGAGATAAAGAAGTCATTCTCCCACTCTCCTCAGCGTGGTCAGGCCACACCTTGAGTGCTGCATTC
>JANHFX010004931.1:0-34251 GCA_027560015.1 Chloroceryle amazona | reverse complement strand
TAGCGACGATAGAAGGGACGGAAAGCAGCTGCGGGGGGGGGGGGGGGGGGGGGAGAGGGGAAATAAGGTTTCAAATTCGCATATAACGGGGGTCTTTTTTCCAAAGGAAAAAAAAATGTTCAAAACTGTCAATTTAACAATTGGCTGCTGGGGTCCTTTAGTTACCTTTCATTTCCAGATGCTCGTTCAGATCTATTTGCACGAGTACTTGCTCAAAGGTAAACTAGCTTGCTACATTTGGAAATTTGGTGTAGTTTGTACAGGTCCAAAGTGGGAGAGCTGTCAATGACCGATACTGAGGATTTGTAATGACACTTTGCAGACATCCTTTAATAACTAGGTTACAGATCCAGATGCTATTGGCTGCTGTTGGCAGTAAATTCTTGGAAGACTGCGTGGAGTCACTTGTGTCAGTTCTGTGACTGGTCATTTGTGCCAGCACTAAGTAAATGAACAATGTGGTCTGGAAGTCAGAAACTGGGTGAACTTGGAGATGAGTTTGCCGAGTGATGTTGTCAACACTGTAGGCAGCGATTTGCAGTTAGGACAGAGGGGTCCAGGATCTGTGCTGTTTTAATAAAGTGCAACCGTGCACATCTCACTGTTGCTCAGTTGGTGGCTGAATTAAATCCTGGTTAATCTCTACCTGTCAGAAATACAGAGGTTTACTTGTGTCCATGGGTTGGTGTTGAATTGGCACAGTAACACAAGTTTTCTGTATTCCTTGCACCTATCTGTGGAGCTTTTCTCAGATGTTCTTTTTGCGGTTCTTTGTGCTGTGTTTACTAATTTTGCAGGCATTAAAAATGGCACAAAAGGAAATGTAAAAGAGTACTCTGGGAACTTTTAATGGAGCTTGTTGTTTTTGAGCAGCTATTCTGGTTCTTAGGTTTCCTATAAGGCAGAATGCTTGTATTGGTATAAGAAAGGCATGGATTTTTTAGAATGTGTTGTAATTTTCCACTGTGTTCTTCAGCAGCTGAGAAGTCCCCCCTAGTGTGCTGCTCTAGGAAGTGCATTTGTTGTGGGAGAGATTGTTGTTGAGAGAGAGAAATTTTAGATGTTGCAAACATCATTCTGGAAATAATGTATATTATGTGTAAAAGCTGTGGGGAAGATAAACAAGCTACTAACAATTCCCACATAAGCACAAATGAAGAGTAACTTTTGAGCAAAGAAAGCATCTCTCTTTGTTTTTTAATGACAATAAACGGGGTTTTCCATTTGAAGACAAAGCTCTCAATACATCTGAATTTTCAGATAGATCTTTAAGGCTTTTGCAGTTTCATCTTTACATAAAAAAAAACCATAACATAGGCTTAAGCTGAAAAGCTGATTTAAGACCAAGAGATAATCTTCACTTTAGCTACAGTTAGTCACAACTCGATGTTCGATACACACCACACACTAATGAGCAAGGATAGGAAGAGAGAAGTTCCTTGCGATGAAACAAAAAAACCACATTCCTGTTGATACTTTGTTATTCATAACAAGTGTAGCCAATTATAGTGGCCTGACACTTCTCTCTGCTTATGCCACTTTACACTGAATATAAGCGTTATTTAATCCTACTCTAGAATTCCTCTATGCCTCAGAAATGCATTATAGTATAAAATCCTTTCTAAACTAGTCATTAATTGGGTTTTAAGAATGCTTTTAGCTGGTCTTAGATTCTACATTTTTTTCCCAGATAATGTTTTGATATGATTAATTTTTATGTTTGATCTGCCTTTATTTAATAATGTAACAGTAAGTAATTTACAGCTATTAAAAATTGGCACATTTTTTCCTCCCCCAGGATACTCCTGATGTTTGTATCAATATTTTCTTTGTATTCAGTACATCTCCTTTTAAAGACTGCCAATGAAGGAGGTAAGGAAGATTATTATTTTACAAACATAGGGTATTTGTTTCATGTGGTATGTTTGTGAAACACACTCTTCCAATGGATTATTTTGTTTTCTTTTAGGATCTTTATTGTACGAACAATTGGGAATGAAGGCATTTGGTATGGCTGGAAAACTTGCTGCTTCTGGATCAATTACAATGCAGAACATCGGAGGTGAGGACAATATCTTAGTATGTCTGTACTGTCAATAGTAATTGTTCCCTACTTACTCTTGGAGACTTTTTTTTTTTTTTTCACACAACATGTGTTCATTAACTGCTTGTGTTCAAGTGAAGTTATGAAACATGTTATGTGATTCTTGCATCTTGTGGCATATTCTATATTTGTAATGATCTATGATGTTATTCACCTACAGCTATGTCAAGCTACCTCTTCATAGTGAAATATGAGTTACCATTGGTCATCAAGACATTTATGAACATCGAAGAGACCACAGGGTAGGTGTTAGAACTCCTCATCAGAGAAACTATTAGGAGAAACAAATATGGAGACTGTATATATTTTTATATGAAGACCACGTTCGGTACACCGTAGGGTAGCTCCTTACTCAGACAAAGATACAGTAAGTTTGCCCTTGCCCTGGGTGCTCTACTTCATTTAGATCCAGCCTGTCCTGGGAAAAGGGTAGAAAAACACAGGTATTGCATCAAATTACAGAAAGCTGTTATCTAAAGAACATCAGGTAAGTGTTAATGTATGTACCAGTCAGTACATACTCTTGATAAGGAAAGGTAAATGTGGTTATGGTTGGTTTTGGTTTTGTGGTTGTTTTGGTTTGTGGTTTGTTTTTTGTTTTGTTTTTTTTTCTTACTGCATACCAACTGGTTTGGACTCATTATTTTGGTTTTCTAGTGTTAATACTGTGGGAAGTGATTAAATACAAAGACTGAAGTGCAGTTATGTAATGAATGTCTTAAGGAACAGTTCTCAAAAAGATGTGGGGACTAAACGTTGAACTAAACCAGAGTTTATATGCCCAAGGTTAAAATGGTGGGCACATTGCCATTTAGCCCTGGAGACATCTTGACTCCACAGTGGCTCTCCTGCATGGCTTTAAAAGTGTGTGCCTTGGGGTAGGGTTCATTTTATCTAACCATACTGCCTCAAAGTTAGATTTTGAACTCATCATTACTCTGGTCTTTGTATGATCAGTGGAGAAAGGTGATCCTCTGTAGTGGTCAGTTCAGTGCACCTGGCTTAGACACCTGTTTTGGGCATCTCCACAAAGAAAATCTATCATATCAATCTATATTGATAGGGTGTGTGAAAACAGCTATCTAAAACAAGATGCCTGACTTCAGATGGATAGAGTTAAGTGCTATAAATCTCACTCTTCAGAGTTGTACTTCTGTGCCTTGTCCTGAAGTGTCCCAGTCTTGAGAGGGCTGAGCAGCTCAAGACTCCAACTTGCATCTAAGCCTGAGTTCAGAAGGTAGGCATTTTTCTGCCTGTGTTCCCCAAGGGGTTCAAGCCATTTGGTGGTGTTCATACAGCTTGCTGATAGATATTGTCATGACAACAGTGCTAGCCATCTTTTTTTTTTTTTTTTTTTTTGAATGTACTTGAAGAATACACCCACCCCATTTATTTAGTGGTATAATGTTTACAAATTCTTTGCTGGGAAGGTTCGTTTCCCTCCTTTGTCTGAATTCAAGTCCTTATTTTCCACTTAAGAAAGTTTCTGGAGTAGCCAGAAAGGGAGCTTGGAGGCAAGTATTTTAACTGTCCCATCTTCAGAGAAGAATTCAACATCAGTTGCAGTCCAAGAGGGAAAGTTCAAGGCTGTGAATCTCACTTGATACAACTGCTGCTCTGCAAAACTGGCAGAAAAAATAAGAAATTGAAATTTCTATCTTAAGTGTTTTCTTTTTGGCTGGTACTAGGTAGCTGCACACTGATTTAAAATAAAACTTTTCTGGGTGCTCTGACAGTTGTGGACCCCAATTAATTAATTGACTGTCTCCATGCATTGCTTAGGAGAGTCTGTGTGGCTACCATTGGCATGGATTCCATTCTGGGAGCCTGATGCCTAAAATGTAAACACTTACCTGTTTAAATATCCCAAAATAAGCTTACTGTAGAATATATTTGGGAATTCAGAGACAATGTTATAAATACTGGCTCCATTATTAAAATTACCATTTTTTAAATAGCTGTATTTTATAGCTGTGCAATCCCATTCTTTATGGCACAGAAAAAACCCAACTTGGTCTGAAAGTCCTGATGGCCTGTATGAGGAACATACACATTCTTAGGATTATGAAATGCAAGGAATCTCTGTGCTGTGATTTCTTTTAAATTTACCACAAGACTCCTATGTTCAAAAGAAAAAAGACAACAAAAAGTACATGATGTTCACATCTTACCTTTCTGAATTTCTTAAAATACATTTTTTACATTCAGTTATCACAAATAAAACTAGGAAAGGAGATGAGCAAATTGATATTTCATTTAACACATAAATCCAGAGCAAGTCTGTTAAAGTTATTCCATATTTCCACTACCATATATAGGCTTATAATTCAGCAGTTGAGTTTAAATGTACAAATTTTGAAGTAGGTCATTCTTTGTTTACCTAAATAGTACACAGTCCATTTTAAAATAAATACGGTTAGGTGGTACCATAACAGGATATAAAGTAGTAGTATTTGGGAATAAATGCTTAGTGTTACTTTAATTGCTTAAAGAATTTAGGATGATCCTTTGGGATGATGAAAAAAGCAGTTGCCCTCCCACAAGCAAATAATCAGGATCAGTTTTTCTGTTAGTTCAGTGAAGCTACATTATATTTGCACAGATCTAACTTTGGTTTTCTCTGTTTAAAGGAACAAAAATTATTCAAAAGATTAATACCAAAATGTCTTGTTAGAAAACAGCTGCTGCTTGTTATGGAATAAATGACAAAAATGATCTGAAGGAAAAAAAAACTCTGAGGCTCTTATCACAATTTCCCTACTGAAAGTGACTAACTGTGCTTCCGAGAGACTCCCAGTGCTTGTTGGGAGTTTTCTCAGCCAGTGGGCTTGATCTACTGCCTTAACTCCAGCCCTCACCTGTTTTTCTTTAATTCCCACAGGGCTGCCAACAGAATTTTATTTCCATTAAAAGTGTATCACCACCCTGATGGGGCCCTGCACTATTCTAATACATCTGGAGAGTTGGGAACCAACATTTAAGCAAATCCCTGTTTTTTTAACCGTGATTGATCCCAGTTGACTTTTTTTCCTGACCAGTCATTTAACTCCCTGTCTTCTGACTTCCAGATGCATATTAATTTTAGAAAAGGACACTAAAGGAAAGGCACAATGCAGGTTTGGGGTGAGATAAGAAAGTATTCTAGTGCTTTAGGTCCATGTAGTAAGTTGAATGCTCATCTTTTGTGACACTGGGTACTGTATTTTTCTAAGAAGCTGTATATTTTATGAGAATATAGGAGTGAAGACTAAATGCAAATGTAATTTTTAAATATGTACTTATAGTTATTACTTTTTTTTCTACAGAGAATGGTATCTTAATGGTGATTATTTAGTGCTGCTGGTGTCTGTCATCCTCATTCTTCCCCTGTCCTTACTGAAAAATTTAGGTAAGAAATAGAGTGCAATCAAAATAAAAATGCACTGACAGTACTGTGAGGAAATGGGTTGATACAATGTTTGAGTCTTGAAGTATTTTGTGGATTAACACTTTTCTGCAAAGGGACTTCTGTTTCTTGGGACTAGTCAGTGTTTAATTACTGTCTGTCTACTTACAAAAAAAATCTTTAAAAAAAAAGAAAAATCAAGATGAGTATCTTAAGTTACAGATGTATTTGTGGAAAACAAGAAGACAATAGATAGGGTAGCTTTAGAGCAAGACTCAACAGTAACTTTCTGTTTGTATTCCTATCACAGTTTGTCCTATTCTGGTTAGTAGAGAAATTTTGTTCTTAGCTGTTGTATAACAGTCTCGGAAGAACAGGGATGCCAGCTCTGGGCAGTTAAATTGTCTTTGCAATGTAAATGGAAGCCACCCTTTTCATTTTAGATCCCAAGCAGTACCAGAATATTCATACCCCGTATTTTATCTGAAATGGCTGTAATGCAAGATTAGTATTACAGACTCACTCTATGTACAGACCCTAATATATCCTTGAGAACTTCCAGATCTGGGTTGCGGTTAGCAGAAAGTCAATAATTCACTTTTCTTTGTAACACTAAGAAAATGGCAAAGAGGTCAATGACAGAATATGTTCTGTCATAATGCTACAAGTTGAATGATGTTTCTGTTTATTGTACTATTGATTTTATTTTTTTTTTTCTTGAACACAGGATATTTGGGCTATACTAGTGGCTTTTCCTTACTTTGCATGGTCTTCTTCCTGATTGTTGTAAGTATAATCTTGTAGAATTCCAGTGCTTGTAAAACTGTATTTCAATGTGAAATTAAACACAGTTTCTGAAAAGTTGCACATATTACATCAGTCAAAGTAACAATAAAAACATGGTTTTATTTCTAGGTAATTTGGAAGATGTTTCAGATTCCTTGTCCTATGGACAGTGACATCGTGAATATGACATTAGTAAATGCGACACTGGCACCTTTTTTAAATGAAAACATAACAAGTGATGATATGTGCAAGCCAAAATACTTCATCTTCAATTCACAGGTAACTGACTGAAAATCAGACTCTGCTGAAAGTAACTAAGAGAGACTAAATACATACCAGATAAATTAGGTCATTTTTTTCTTCAAGTAATTGCCTAGTTGTAAACTTGGGATGTGCTGAGACTTTCTGTTCCAGTAGTTAGGCACTGTTTTACCTCCTGTGGACTGTGTGTTTCCACACTCCAAAACCACAGAAATTAGAGGAGTTTGAGGTGCCTGCCTGAGATGAGTGTCAGTAAACACACCTCTCATTCTTCAGCACAGCATTTGTCAAGCTTTCTGAAGTTAGTAAAGCATTTTAAAAGATTGCAGAAGATGAATTAAAAGCATGCAAATGGGAAATGTATGCTAGGGTTTGGAATAGACTTTTAAGTTCCCGGTCACGGTCTTGATTCTCATGAATGCTCCCAATTGCAGTGGTGAATATATGCATGGGGAAGGAATATGTGTATTAGCCAATATCAAGGTCAGGCTATAATGGCTGAAGCCTAGTGAGATTTTGAGATTATTTGGTACCTCGGGGCCTGCATTTAAGAAAATAAGAACATAGAATTTTTGCCAAAGTTTCAGTTGTAAAGAATAGCCAGCCTTTGTCAAAAACTAAACTGATTCCTAAGTTAAAATGGAAAAACCTGATTAATTTTTTAAAATAACTTTCTAATGTCTGTTGACGTGCTTAAGAAGTACATTTTTGTTTTTCAGACTGTCTATGCTGTTCCAATCCTAACATTTTCTTTTGTCTGCCATCCTGCAATTCTTCCTATCTATGAAGAACTGAAAAGGTAAATGTTAGATGTGTGTCTGTAATATCACTGATGAAACAAAAGCAGTGTAAGACAGTATGTCTCATTTCTACCAATGTTTCTTTTTCTTACAGCCGAAGCCGTAAAAGAATGATGACTGTGTCTTATGTATCTTTTTTTGCCATGTTCCTCATGTACTTGTTGGCTGCTCTCTTTGGATACCTGACATTTTATGGTGAATATTGTCTTCTCTGCTTTCTTATAAATGAATTCCACTCTGCAATACCACAGTATTATTTTTAAGTTGGAACAGGCAAGCATTTACTATGGGTTCTAAATACACACCATTGGGTGGGGTGTGGGGTGTGTGTTTAATACTTCCATAAATGCACCCCCCAAAAGGAGACGAGTAGTACAATTAGGCCCAAGGCACAGGTTTAAAACTTGATTAAAATGGATTCAGTGCCTCCAAGATATGCATGTGTAAAATAGACACATGCTTACAGGAGCTGTTGAAGCTTTCAGTTCATATTGCCGTAGCTGTAAAATTTGCTTATGATTTAGAGCAGAAGCAGTTCTCTGAGAAGTATGTCAACTGGATCTAATTAAAATACTGTTTTCTTCATAGGAAAAGTTGAACCAGAACTGCTTCATACCTACTCTGCTTTCCTGGGTGCTGATGTTCTTCTTCTTATTGTGCGTCTTGCTGTACTTATGGCTGTAACCCTTACTGTACCTGTAGTTATTTTTCCAGTAAGTAACTTAGTTTTTTTTAATCTTACTACCATTTCTTATTTTCATCACCTGTCCTGCCACAGCTATTTATTGATTTGGCAACTCCTGATTTATTAATATATAGATACTATTTTTTCCTTAGCTGGAAAAGGAAATATATTCTAATAAGCTCAATAAAATATCTATATTGTTAATTCAAACAAATGAAATAGGCAGCATTTACAAAGTGCATTCAGTTATATTGTTTTCTTGGTATGGTTTCATTGGGAAGGTGAAACAGATTGTCCCCTTTATAAAAGTACTTGGACTATTGATTAGTGTAGCTTACAAAAGTCGGTGTGTTTTTTGTAAGTACACTATGAACATGAATTCTGTACGTTTAGGTGTATATTGTTGAGCAGCATCCTTCAATGTTACAAGAAATCCCTGGGATTTATTTTTGATCAAATGTTTTCCCCTGTTTTTCCTCCATTATTGTCTGTACTTTGAAAATGTAAATCACTGAAAAGAGAAACAGACCAGGAACACTGAGCTGCCTCTCAAATGTGGGAAGTAAATAATAAATAAATAAATACTTGCATGTCTTTCCAGTTTAGTAAAAATGTGAAGTGTTCAGGAAAACACATTAACATACTTTGAGAAGGAAGGTCTAATTCAGGTGACTGTCACTGCGACAATGAAGACTAAACTGTCTTTTTTCCTACTTTTTCAAAAGATCCGCAGTTCCATTACCCAACTGTTGTGGGCAGGAAAGGAGTTCAGATGGTGGCGTCACTGTTCCATTACAGTTGCTCTTCTGGCATTTACCAATGTGCTTGTTATCTTTGTCCCTACTATTCGAGACATCTTTGGATTCATTGGTAAGCATTTTTATGTCAGTTCAAGTAGTCTTTCAAATCTCAGAAAATGCAGTTCCAGTCTAATTAATTTAATGGTTTATGAATATTTATTTCTATACCTTTTCAATACAGGTGCATCTGCGGCTGCCATGCTGATCTTTATACTTCCTTCTGCCTTCTACATCAAATTAGTGAAGAAGGAACCAATGAAATCAGTGCAAAAGATTGGGGTATGTTCAGACAAATATGTAATAGTTACACTTGATTACTAACTCAGGGCAAGAACTTCAGTTTTCTTCTTCATGGTTGAAGAATTTTGAAGTCCCAGTGGAGGTAGTCAGTGAATTGGCATTTAATGTTAATATGCATGACTACTCAGAACTGAGGAGATGGCCATCACAAGGCTCAGTTCACTTCAGTGACCTCTCACCCTGCCAATCTCAACAACAGTTGGGTCATTCTGGTGCTGAGAATAACCAGATTTCAACAGATTACTCTTAAGAGTGTACTAAAAAAGGTCTTGTTGCTCTCCTTTAGGTTTTCTTTCAAGACTTAGTTACATAAATTACCTCATAAAAGCTGACCTTCACCAATCGTTTGGGTCACCCTGACTCATCTTGGTGCTTTTATTTATCTTAGACATACTGACTTGGAATCAGATACTAGACATACCAAGTCAGCACAGTGACACAGTGTGACTGGTACCAGCAGCTACATAAACCGTCCTTAGTTGAGGCTGAGATCTGCTATACTGAAAATAAATGTGGTTTTTCATTTGAAAAAAGGACTCCAGGTATGAGAAGGATACCTACCTGCTTATTGTTTACTGGGATCTCTTGTCTCTTTTTTGCTTTGTCCACCATAAGCAATGTCTTTTTTTGCCATAAATGGGCATGACTTCCAGGTATAGTAGCAAAATCTGAAATCCTTTTATGTTTTCTTTTTTTCAGGCCGCGTTCTTCTTTCTAAGTGGTATACTTGTGATGACTGGCTGTATGACGCTGATTATTCTAGACTGGACCCAGAATGTTGCATCTGATGGCCATTAACTGTCCTGGTTTAATCTCTAATACTCCACTTCAAATGCCAGTGTTCACTCAGATACCTGCTGAGAATGAAAATGAGCTATTCGACTTCCTTTAAAATGCAGATTCTTTGTTGATGGTTCTTCTGATTGTAGAATACCTGGACTCTGTCTTTAAGAAACTGTTCTGCATGATGGAAGTGGATATTAACATCAAACCACGTGAGTGTCTGGCTGAAGGAAGTGACAACTTTATTCCATTCCAGAGAATGGACAGAACTCTCTGTAGACTTTTATCAAGCCATGTTTGGCTTTCATCATTGTTACTTGGATATTTTGTTATTTTACTTGAATGTGCCTAATGGAACCATTTGATGTGAGAAATAACTCTTTAATTTACAGCAAAGTGTTTAAATAACCAATGAGAGAGAGAAACACTATTATTTTTTGTACCAAAAATTCTTATGGACCTCAAAAGCACTATTTTGACTTTAAGAAACATTTTTCTAAAAGAATGAAAGAATAACATAGAAGAGCTCATAAAAATATTTAATCAGTGTCCTAAATTAAATTAGTTTGCCTTTCTATAGAGGCAAAATTAGAAGAAATTTTATTTTAAAAAATAGTTCTAATGACAAAAACAGAAAATGAAGCAATTCAAGTCAAAATTCTATTATTATAAATGCCTCCCATGAAATTTACTTAGTTCAAAGTGGAGTGAAAATAATTCTGAAAATCATTTGTCAGCTCATTTAAGTAACCGTGGTTCCCTTAGTTCCCAAAAATGGTGTGGAAACCCAAATTTTCAAACTTTAAAATAAACACCCTTTAGAACAGGTACATTTGAGAAAAGCATAATTAATCTAGAAATCATAAAGATGGCATTGACATTTCCCTTCTTGAGGTACTCAGTGCAATTGAGTAAAACAAGTTTTGGGGGTTTTTGCTTTTTGTTTTCTCCTGTTGTAGATAGAAACAGAATGGCACTGGAGCTTATGATGCCATTAATATAAAACTCCCTCCTGGAGTTCTCTTTATTAATAGAGGTCCATTGTCAGTTGTAGCAACGTTTGTTGCTTTGGGTTTTTCTCTGTCCAATCTATCTTGAAACACTCTGTAGGAAAACAAAAAGGTCCTGATGTAGTTTACTAGTTGTATAATATTTCAAAAACTGTACAGTATTTCTCAAATTACTCATCCATTTTTGGATTTTTAATTACTTGACTGTTCTGTTTCTGAGTCAAATACACAAAATAACTGCACCAGTATTTCATGCTTGGTACAAACTCTTCACATACACAACTGGGATTCCTCTTCCAATTTATACTGTATAGTAGTATTACAGATGACCTCATAGGCTGGATAGTCATGTCATACTTGTTTGCTTCAGAAATAGATAAGTTTCTTATGAGCCCTAGCTAGCTAGCTGATGAAACAGGTGCTGTATGGTTGTGATTAGCTGTTTTGTTTCTAGTGCATGTTTACTCTTTCATTCTTATCCCAGGTTGAAGAGAAATAACACTTGTATAACAGCGTACTTGGCTTATAAGAGATTCTCAAACACAACAATATTGGGTACAAAAGCCTAGATAGAGATTATTAATGAAATAATCATGGCAATGTGGTCAGTTGTCTTCATCTGACACGACGCTTTAAAACTACGTTTTACAAAGTTCCACTCAGTCGCCGTGTCAGAGGGAGCAAGTAAGGGCCTGTAATCCATTGATTAAACAGTGCCTGAGACTTTTTTGCTCTTGTAGAATTAATCAGGAACAAGTCTAAACGGTATGTTACTGTTTGGCAGATAATGTCGATCTCTGCCCAGACATTTAAAATCTCTGAAAAAGAATTGCAGGTGTTTCGTATTGATACTTCTGCATGACTGTAAGTACTGGTCACTAAGTCTGTAGTGTAAAACTCTAAAAAGAAGTTAGATTCCCCCTGTGTTGTTTGTACTGTTAGTTTGGTGGTACTCAACTGGCAACTAACGATCTTGAGTCAGCACTGACGAACGCTCCGCAGGTACTTCTCTGCCTCAGGTACTGTACATCCATGGCTAACTATCCCGTGTTACCTGATGTCCACAGAAGTGCTGAGCGTGTGCCTCCTCAGTACTTGGCAGCTTTTCTTCTTCCTCTCTCCAAACTTAGAAAAGGTGGAAGAGGATTAAAACTTTTGTCTACCTTTGAGCAATTTGTAGCACATAAGGGATGAAGTGCTTCCCTTGCCAGCATTTAAAAAGAGAGAAATAGCCTCCTTTCTCACAGTAACCACAGAAGAGGAAGGAGGTGTAAATGAGAAGTACTACCCAGTCCTTCTCAACAGCCAGAGAGGAGGAAGATTTATGTGATGACACCTCATAATGCATCATACATGTCACTTAATTCTCTGAATGTAGCAACTTCCAGATTTTACATTATGCGTTATATTATTTGATGACTGACTCTCCACTTGCAACAGTTGAGTTCCACTTGGCTGGGTTGATTTCCAACATGATTTATGTAAATTTTTTTTTTCCAAACCTGTCTGCTTAAAGTTACCTACATTACAAACCACCTAAAAGAGCAGCTTCAGTATTAAACCACTGTTTTGTCACCTCAATTAGACATTACTGTCTTCCATGATATTTCAGTCATAAATGTAACATGTTATTTATAAAACATTAATCCATTAAAACTAAACCTATTTTTCAATATTTATGATAGTCTATGTACATAAATTGTATGTGTGTATATACTGTAAGTATCATGTATATATTGTAGGTTTGGAATCCAGGATTTATGTATATATTCCTCTCTCATTACTGATTGTTACATCATTTCAAGGAGTTGTTCATGTACATCTGTATAACAACTGTCAGATTCTTTTACAACAAAGTGTAATGCTTACAAAAATGGAAGAAATGTATTACACCTAAGGTGTGCAAGAAAACGCTAAGATTTTATTTATTACAAATGTATATGTTGCAATAAAAACAAGAGTCACTTGGGTCCATAATAAGCATCGTTCAGGTTCATGTATACTTCTTTAAAATGGATGTTAACGATTTCCTGAATGCAGCAACTTAACAACTTTCACGATCTAACGTATTTGTTAGTCCACCAAATTCAGGCATCCTACGGTACATCCGTGTACATATGTAAATACCCACTGTATTGTTAGAGGCCAACAGTCTAGCTACAGTTGTTGGCAGGGAGTGCAAGACAGTTTCAATGAAACATTGTATGTTTGTTTTAACTGAAATAAATAAATAGATAACCCTAAGCAATGTTGTGGATTTTTTTTGGGGGGGGGAGACATTTGAAGGATTCTCTTTAAAGATGATGTTAAAAGTGTCTTTAATTTCATGCATGTTTAACTTCTTTATGAGCACTATTGCGGGGGGAGGGGAAATAGCATACAACCAAGACCACAATTTATGACACAAGAGTAAACAGAACACACCTGGGTATTAAAATGAGTGATTAAATTCTGCAAGGAACCCGTATTACATAATCATTAGCAGTACAGACCTATCTGGAGACAAGATGTATTAGACCTTGCGTAAGTGTTAAAAATGAGTTCCCAAAATCATCTCTTTTTCCTTTAACTGACTCTCCAGAAGAAGAATAGTTGCTGTTGTAAAAATTTTCAAAACTGGTGCATCTGTTTTGCTTGTATTTCAGCAATTGGATACAAACCAAGTCTGCCGAATCAGTTCTTTGTTCTCCAGAAATCTCCCATCAGTTCATACAAAACTTTGTCTTTCCAAAATACTAAGAATTGAATGTGGGAGATGTGGAGGTGTAATTCAATGTGGTACATATGCAACAAAACACTGTATGAAAGGAATATTTAAGAGGCAGCGGTAAGTACCCTGAAATTAGGAAATGCCTCAATTAAGGTTGCTTTAATTATATTATTGCATAGTATTTCTCTCTGGAACCCCCACTGAGTAGTAATTAATTTTGTTATTTTTTTATCACATTTTCTATGTCTTCCCAGTGTTTATGTATTTGCTCAAAGTTGAAGCCCATCCTCATGAGGGATGGATGTCCGTATTTCTCCTTTGCTGTCATTTTAACGTCATCTTTGTGAAACACAAGTGCTTGTTCATTTTCATAATGTTGCAGGCCTGTAAGGTGTTAATCAGTCTATGCCTCTGGGGACCTGAAGTGCGGAGAGGCAGTGCTAGGAAGCAGCCATGCATTTGAGTCCACAATTTAATGTCCTGCACTTCCTTATTTTGTATTTCAGTATTTGCATCTGAATCATAACTGCAAATAAGGTTTGAGCGATCATCATTCTTGAAACAAGAACCCCTGAGCATCAAGTTAGCTGCTTGGAAAGGCTGGTCATGCCTGGAAATGCTCATTCTCTTAACTTGCCTACTCCTGTCACAATGGTAAGGAAGCCGTTTCCCTAAAATGCCACTTGACTAGTTGAACAATTAAGCCCATCTCTCTGCAATCAGGTATTTCCATCACCTTAAACAGTATGTAAAGTAGTCTATTCTACACACTTCTGATTCCTGTCAAAAGACAGCTTAACCCTGTGTGATGAATGAGATTGTGCAATGATTAAAAACAAACAAACAAAAACCCAAACAAGAAACTGTGCTGAAAGACAGTGTCTAAAACCCCGTGATTTGGACATCTTTACTCACCATGAGGCCCTTACTGTAGAAGAGGGATAAACTGTCACTTAAGGCTTATTCACAATGCTGAGATTTGGTAATCTTGAGTCCTCTGCAGGTGAGAGATGGCATCTTTACTTTCTTCTGCTTCCTCTGAAGTTTACCTCTTTCTTCCCCCTGGCCTTGCCAAGTCTGTTTTGTCCCATGTCCATGCTCTAGGCACCTCACGCCCAAGTGTTCATGCAGCAGCAGGATCACATCAAGTCAAGCCCTTAGGTTCCCCATGGCTTAGTTCATATGCCTGTTTGTAGGGAGCACAGCTCCCGTTCAGTCTGTGTGCCCAGGTTCCCTTTCTGGGTTCTGTACACCCACCTTTCAGTGCCAGAAGGAGCTGAGATGCCTTCATGGACCCCCCAGTCCTGTCCTGGGAATGTGGATGTACCATCCCATCTCCAGTGTAGATGTGCTAAGTACCCACTTCCTCAGCCTTTCTGGTTTCAGTCTCTGAGCGTGACAGTCCAAGCCCCACCTGCTTTCATGTATATTTCCTTCTCTCTTCCTGCACAGCTGCTTTTGGCTGTCATAAGGTGACTCTTTGTCAGCTTTGTCACTCTTGCTATGACCTCAGTGCCAGTTTGCTAGCAAACCCAGAAACACCATCTCTCCCAGCTCCTCACAAGCCACCTCTTCCCCTCTCATTTCCTACTTTTGAAACCACATGCCTGCCCAAATCCAGCTCCCACTCACTCTTCCACATACCCAGGCATATCTTTTACCCAGAATATCTTCCTTTGATTTTCCTAGTCTCTGCCCAGCTGGTCTCCTTATGTTCTCCACTTTTAACTACAGGTCTTGTTTTCTTGTTCTCTGGCCCTTCCTCCAGACCCAGTTCTCCAGCAGTCCTGCATGGACTCCTTCGGCAGCTTGGAGAAACCCCCTTCCACACTCAGTTTAGGCACCTCTTGTCCATCCAGCCTTTGGCTGAGCACAAAGCCCTGCTGTAGACAATGGGAGGGGCAGCTTTTCCCAGGAAGAATGATTCATTATTTTACTACAGGAAAACATCCTCTTTTCCCTGATTTTTTTTTCTCAAATGGATCAAATCATTTTGGCTGATCGTTTTTCCACACAGATGCACAAAACCACCACCCTGCTTCAGCTACTTGTAATGGAAAATGTCAGGAGAAATAGCTGAAGCTAGGCAACGTTTAAAAAAGCAGAAATAAATTCCAATAAGAGAACAGTCAGGTAATCCCAGTAACAGGTGGCATTGTCAACCATGTTTGAAAATGTAATTTAAATTAGAAGTAAGTGTTATTTCTTTATTGTTATTATTTACATAAGAGGAAAAAAAAAAAAGGTGGGTTTCCAATTGCAGAACATAAATTGATTGGTAATATACATAGGATAGGTACTAACAATAACATAGAAATTCAATATAGGTCTTGGAAAGAAAGTGTAGCTTATATAGCTACCTTTGTGTCATCTTTAAAAATCTTTACAGCATCTCCGAACAGCTCAGACCACAGCAAATTTAAATAGAGCTAAGTGAGAATCTGCAGGTATTCCCAAAAGCTCAGGAGTTATTGGACTGGAGCTAACGTGGTCAACCATGTGTCTACTCTTTGTTAAAATAAATACCAGTTCATGAACAGCCCATATTGCCCCTTCCTGCCCGCTTCAGTAAAATGATTTAATGTACTAGTAAAGAGTATCTTGGGACTGTAGCAGACAGACAGACAGACAGGTCTCAAGAGAGGTCTCATGGGCTGGGAACTGTCCCCCGGGCACCTCACCCTGCCTGTGATGGTGTCACCTGGAGGCCTTGCTCAAACCCTCACCGAAGACCTGGGCAATGACTAAAACTGGTGATCAGTTGCTTCCAATGTGGACAGGACATGGGGAGCATGCCCCAAGGCAACAGCCAAGGAAACAAAGTAGTGATCAAAAAAGCCACAACAGAGCCACAACTCTGTGAAAGCATGGAGAGCAGGTGTGGAGAGGCTGAACAGTTTCACTTTGTGGCCATCAGCAAACGGCAGCAACCAGAAGAGACCTTCAGAAGGCAGGTTTGAAAATAGCCACCATTGAAATATTTGCATTGATCTTTTGACACACTCAGGGAGGCATCATCTGTGAAAATGTTGCTCTTTAAGGATTACTGGAATCTAAATGAAAATGGCATATTAGGGTTGTCTTTTTCTGGGGAAAAAGTGAGGAAGTTCCTAAGAATACCATCCACTAGAAACCAAGCTGTCACAAAAAGCTGACAAAGAGTTACCAGAGGCCAGCGCTGGGTGCAGGTATTTCCTGCCGAGGAGCTGTGCCAGGAGCAGTAAGCCTGCTGCGTATGCCGGCCCACCCGCAGAGATCGAGCCAAAATGTCTTGACTGCAGGAAATGATGAAATCTGCACTATTACTGATCAACCGCCCGTGGGGGCCATCTGCAGCCTCCTGCCGTCACCCACCTCAGAGGGGCTGAACGCTTCCTGCTTGCACGGGATTTCAGCAATTGTCCTCTTCCCAAATATGGCATGGGTCTCTCACCTTACTGCAAAGATTATGTTTCTGAGCACAAATAAGATTTAAATGCTTCTAATCAGATTGTTAAAACCATGGATGGCCCAAGAAACATTTTGAAATCAATGAGTCATGCTCAATATAACGATCATGGTTTGGGGTGACTCTGTGTATGTCTGTGTCTGAGTGTACACACTGGGAATAGAGGGTACAAAGGCTCTTCTAATCTACTCAGATTTACCTGGAAAGACAATAAAAGGTTAAATGGAGAGTAAAGCCCACAAGCCTTTCTTCTAAAACTGCAAGTCCCTCTTCTAAAACAAGAACAGATTTTGATTCCCACATACACATTATTTTTCTTGGTCCCAGAAAGGTCCAGGATTCTTCAAATTCCTCTTTCACGTTGTACTTCTGAACCCAGTACTTCCTGTGGTAATACCTGGTTCCTTCTGATGTTAAACAATCATCTTCAATATCACTTTGATTATAAGGCACAAGTGCAGCAGCCTTTCCTATCACAGGACTCAGCCTTAGGCTCTGCAGTGAGCTCCTCTAAAGTACCAAAGAAAACACAGGCCATGTCACCAGCCAGGTCACACTAGCATATGACCTGTGTTTCAAAACCGAGTCAGTAGTTTGACGCAAAACAGATGTTTTGGGGTTTTTGCTGCCATGGATTTCCAGCCATCATAGTAGGTCAAATGCAGCACTTCACTGCTCCTACACTTAACAGAGACAGTTTTTATCCTGCAGTTACATTTCCCAACCCATTTAAACAATCCATATCTTGGATCAACATGCTGCTTATCTCCAAGACCCAGTGGAGAAGTCCTATGACGGTTATTATGTCTGAGTGTGGCTGACTGTTAGAATATCCATCTGTCCTCCTCTGTAAATTTTAGCTTGGCAGGGAACAGCAGTCTTCTCTTCTGCATTTTCTAGCAGCAACTTGACCAGAACTAAACCTCTGAAGTATTTCCTTTCTTACTTGCATATGGATAAGTGTGGGAAAGAATGAGATTCTATCTCTGTCACCCAGAAACTTTGGAGAACCATGAAATACTTCTGAAAAAAGGCATCAACAACTACTTACAGTAACTACTTTGATTGCCTTTTTATTTTTGTAAATACGGAGAAAAGTTAAACACGTGGAACTTAAAGTACTTTTACAGATTGTTTTGTTTCTGTCATTTCTGCTGTTATATGTCAAGTTGCTTGTGTGCTTCAGACCTTGCTGAAGTCACTAGACATGGTGCTTTCCCTGTCTGTGCAGAGTAAGTTTTTATACATAGTCCAACAACACAGAGATAAAACTGCAGTTCTCTGCAAGATCCTTCCTGCTTTCATTTCTTTCTTACTTCTTTAGGCTAAAGGATTGTAGATTTCCCTTTTCCCCTCTACCACACACACCCAACATCATTCACTTTTCAAACTTTCACTAGGTTTTGCAAACTCCTCAGGACTTCTCTCTATTTATTTTTTTTTCATAAAGAAATATCTTTGCTTTTCATTTGCTTTGCAGTTTCCCATATAATCTTCTCAGACACTGTAAAGATGACCTGGTTTCAAAGGGGAAGTACATCGGTCCTTTTCACCCAGTCTAGCAAATGGACTACCATATAGTTTTGCAGTGGAATTTTGTAAAACTCTAAAAAAAGAAGATTTTTGAAGGACTTAGTGATAAAGAAACAGTGAGAAATATTGCAATATCATGACAGTGAGTATGCCATCCAACTGATGCATTAATGTTACCACCGATCTGTCTTGCACATCTTCAGAGTTTGTGCTTTTTTCCTTTATCCAGAATTATGTCCATGAGCCTACTCACCCTGCAGCCCTCCTAGGTAGCTGGAAGATGCAAAAAGATGCTGCAGGGGCAAAGGGGTTGGCAGGCCACTGAGCTGGCTGTGCTGCATAAAAGAGGAAGGTGTCTGAGATAAAAACTCGAACATGTGCTAACAAAAGGGATGCTAAAGGCCCCTGCCTGGGGCAGCCTCCTCAAGCCTCCCCTGGGCACCCAAAGGGTGGGCGTGAGAGTTGCTGGCAGCCTGTCATCCTGTGTGGGTAAAGGAGGCACCACTGTCAGCCAAGCACCCATTTCCATGGGGGCTACCAGACCATAAAGTCTTCTTCTCACCCTCCCCAGAATGCTTCCAAGCTGACTGGCATCACCAAGGACTCCTGCAAGCCTGAGTGAAGACACAGGCAATGACTGCATTTTTGGAGTTGTCAGTAGGGCTTGCTGAAGCCGCAAGTCATAAGAAAGGAAAGCAAGCCAAAAGAAGGACAGGAGGAAAAAGAGGCCTGGAGAGCAACAGAAAAAGAGAAATAATTTTGTGATTGTGAAGACGAAAGTAGACCCCCTGCTAAACAAAAAAAGGAAGATGAGAAGAACATATGTGCAAAACACCAGAAATCTCAAAGTGGTTTAGATTATTTGCATCCTTATTCTCCCTGATCAGGAAGGGAGAAAGGACTTTGTGGAAATAATCCTGGATGAAGTACATATAACAGAATGTGTGAAGAACTAAACATCAGTCAGCCCAGACCACAAAGCAGCTCAATTAATTAATATTCATAATAATTTGAAATTACTTTGAAATCATGTGAAAAAAGGTTGAGACTCTTGAAAGGAAACCTGAGTCATTACTTAACTCCTGCTACTTAGTGCCCCCAAGGCTACCTTCTATCCCATTGGCACATTGACATAAGCAATAAAATAAATCACTGTAAGACAGAACCTTCCCCCGCTGACTGTGATCAATTACTGGCATTCATGCACACTCAGTGAAATTAAGGAGATAGATAGCTCATGCAAGTAGAATGGAGGTCCAGATGACCACCTGAACATGGATTTTTAGAGTGGAAAACCATTAGAAATAAGCCAAAAATGAATGAACACATTTTTTTCTGACTTCACTTGTTTCTGAATCTTAGCCAAAGATACATAAATCTCCTGTTCTTGTTTTCAATTTGAAAATGAACAAACTCATCCTGGAAAACAAAGGAGTGTTGGCTCCCAGCAAAGCAACGGTTGTCACAGCAGCCACAGTCAATGCAATGACCATGCAGCAGCTGTGGCCCATGCAACATCCAGTGCAGCACTACAATAGCCCTTACAGTCAAACTGCCAGCAGACCATTCTTCCTTCTTCTGAACAGCCACAGATCAAATACACAGGCATGTGTGTGCCTCTGACCAGAAAAACGTTCTCTCTTCTTATGGAAAGCTCTTGCAGTGCTGAGTTTTGGTGCTACAAATATAAGATGTAAAACTTACTCATTCCCTAGAGAAACAGTCATGCTGGTCTGTAGCCTTGAGGGACGTTGGGACTGCCAGTCTATACTGAAACATCCCAGCAACGCTGTACTGTTTTCTACTCATAGCCAATTAAAAGGATCATGTAAAAATTGCAAAGTCACAAACAAAGTTATGACTTTGAGTTAGTAACTTCATTTCCTGAAAATAAGCCAACAGAAAATGGTAGGTTTGATGCACTTTTCCAGGAACCAGACAGGAAATAAAAGAGTGGAAGCATTTTATTTCTGGACAAGAGATCGATGGTGATATTTACATTTGAAGGGAGGAATTTGCCTTAACTCATAGGAAATATCTTTGTTCTTGGCGATTTACAAACAGCCTTTGTGTGACAAAATAGGTGGCCTGAACTATAACTTTGCCCATTGAAAATAACAAAGCGAAGAAGTATTTTAATGGAATGTGAGGGTGTTTTTATTTTTCTTTATAGCTGACTGCACCAAAGGCAGATGACAGTGGTGAATTATTTTAAAGAGCATAGCAGCACAGAAATTGAAAGATGTTTAGATTTTGAATAATTAATTTGGGTTATGTTGCTGTTGTCAACCTGTTCACTTATCTCGAAGACACAAAAATGTATAAATTCTTTTCTCTGAAGAGACTTCAGTCTTAACAGTGGTGATCTCATGTAATGTTGGTACCAGCTGTCACATACCTACCCCACTTCCTTTGTTTTTAGACCTACCACAAAATTAACAAGGATTAATAGAGGCAATAACAGAAATAGACCTGCAAATCCCCTACAAAAAAAATAAACCCCAGTGAAGGTGCTTGCTCATTTTCTAATCAACTTTTCTATGCAGAAGAGTGGCCAGGGCTTGTTAAAACCATCATCAAACCTGCCAGCATCGTTCTTACAGATCCAGGGTTGCTTTTTTAGCTGGAATATACACATTTGTACTCCAAGCAGAATAATGGTGCTGGATAGGACCAGCACTTGAAAGAGGACCAGGACTTTAAAGGCAAAATTTGCATTAACTGTACTGTGCTTGGGGCTCTGGGGATCCAAGTTAAGCATATGCTTTAAGCAACTTAAATGGTCTCACTAACTTTAATACACATTTTAAAGTACTTTTGTTCTCAAGCCTAAAATAAGTTATTTTTGCACTCAAAGCCTCCTGTAGAGTTAATTTGGAAGCCAAAAAAAAAACAAAAACAAAAAAACATGGAGATCAGACTTTGCACCAAAACAAACAATTAGCTTGGACATATGCTGAGAAAGGTGACAGGGAAAAAAGCCCTGCAGCATGAGAAGAGTTATCCCAACTCCCAGGCCTGCTGCTGATGCCTAATCCTATTACTATTGCCTGGATCGTTACCAAAACTGTACTCATTATATTTTTCATTTCAAGGCCAAAACGTTTGCGTGTGTTTCACAGCACTGGGCATGGGACCTGGAAGAGAGGGTGTGGTGTTGTCATGGCCAGGCAGGTGGTAAAACAAGTTGTGCTTCCAGGGCACATTTACCAGGTATTTGGCCTTATAACAAGCCATCTCTTCAGTTTTATGGGCTCTTACAAATAGTCCCAGACATTGCTTCAGCTGTACCAGTCAAGGAATTTCTCACAGATGCCGTTTCATGGTAGATGTTTCCAGGAACTTCAAAGATAATGGACCTGAAGGTATTTCTGGGAAGACATGGCCACTTTTGCAAGGAGACCTCTCAGGAAGTGAGTTAGGAAGACAAAGAGAATTGCCTGAACATGGCTGTTGTGTGAGCATCTCATTTAAACGTTGGTGTCACCCTGCAGCTGCTGTCACACTGTGCATGTGCCCACACACAAATGGCCACCAAGCAGGAGGGCAGCAGCCGTGCTGCATGTACTGGGGCTTCCCAGAGCCCCTCGCTTTGTGGGCTGGCAAAGTCACCATTATCCGCTGGGCAATGTCATGTGACAGCACACAGAACAATATTGCTGTGTTTCCTTCCCATGGACTAATCCCATACCTTGCAGAAAATTAGGATAATTCCTGCCTGATGATTTTAAGCAGTCAAGTGATGAAAAAGCAACTATTTCCTTGCCATTCTCCTCTTGTTACAAACACTTTTTCATTCTGCCATGACATAAGGCCTTTTAACATTATTTTCTGTCTGTTAAGTTTTCTGTGTAGGAGCCACCATCCTGACGCACTGTATTAATCCTTAAAGAGGATCAAATAAAATAAAAAGATTAAAATATTCAAATTTTGGAGTTATTAGAATCCTTTTGAGGATGATTTTCTTGTTTTCCATTTCCTGTCAGAATTTGATATTGCAAGTGAAGCTGACATACACAAGCGTTGATTGTATCTTGCTATGAGTTTTATATTTAGACTTATGAGCATGATTTAAGTTTAGCTTGGGATTATCAGAACTTCAGCTGATCATTTCTAGGCTCTGGGCTCTGAAAAGAAGCAATGCAAGGAAACCATATCCGAGAACAACACCACAATAGATCAGTAAGAGCATTGTATGTCATAACAAATTTATATTGAAGATAAAGCACTTCCTGCTTCTCTGGGAGGTGTACACCTATCTCCCAGAACAGCAAAAAGGAAAAGAGACAAAACTATATTTCCCAAACCAAATCCATATCAGAACAGATGTGGAAAACAGAACTAAACTAAAGAATTTTCACTTTGGACATCAAATAACTAAATCTTTCTATACAACAGGACTGCAGGAGAACTGCAGTGTAGTGGAGGATCACACATTCTCAGAAAAGTGTTTTAAAAAGTCTGGAGTGTCTCATAAGAATCATGATTTAATTTTGTTACTTCCCTCTATGAACTTTGTCACAAGAATGTATTATCTCCTTCACATGATGTAAAATGAAAGATGAAATTATGCTATGATATATATCAAAGTAAATTGTATTCAGTGAATATTTGTATCCAAAGAAATAGCATTATTGTAGCCAGAAAGGAGTAAGAACATAAGAAGACAAGTTTTGTAGGTAGAGGTTATATCTTTTTTTAGATGAACAGGTCTAACTTAATCTTAAAAATAACAGCTTGCAGGAGCACAAGCTCTTGTGCAGGCCTGAAACAGAAGCAGCAAACATACGTTTGCTATGAAACTAAGTTTCACTGCACATCACATTCTGCTCCTTTTTCACCCTCACATCAGGCAGGTGATACATTACCCCTCCCCACACTCAGGGGATAAATTTATCAAACCTCTCTGCTTTGTGTTTCAAGTACCAACTACCTTTTCTATCAGGTGGCTTAACTTATGCACACCTGATTCGGCTTAGAGCAGTTTTCCTCTGTTTCTGCTGAGCTTTCAAGTTTGCTTCTACATCTCACCTGAAGAAGGTCATGTATGCTCAGAAGTTTCTGTTAGTGCACAAACCTCAGCTTGACAGCATGTGTTAGTTCACTGTCTGCCTGAACTGTGTCCCATGTCATTGCCATCTTGTATGATGTGCTAACACAGAGTAATCTAAAAGACAAGAAACCAGAGGGCAAGTTTTATTGCAGCAGCATGTCAATGATATGCACAGTTCAGACATTAGTGTAATGACATTAATAGCCTTGTGTCACTGGAATAGGAGGAAATAAACACTTTCACGGTAAGAAATAATTTCTTAGGGAAAATGATAGGCTTGCAAATGAAATATGAGTGAATTCTGTATGACACAGTATTTTTAGACTGGATAAATGCAGGGGAAGGCAGTTATTTTTGTAAGTAGTCAAGTATTTTCCAAGAGCAGTTCAACTTTAGATTGAAAAGTTATTTTAAAAAATTTTATTTCACTCTCCAAACATACAGCATGGACTCTGAAGCTCTTAGCAAGCACAGAAATAATTATCCATACTCAAACAGCCCCAGATGGACCACCTAGGCTTTCATATTGTCACCAAGCTAAGGAAGGGCACAGTGCGTGCTTCTTGTCCTTGTGTCCCATTGGGTGTACCAGGGTGAAGTCTCAATCAGCCAGACAAGGTAAGTGAGCTGGCAGTGGGGTATTTCAATGAGCAAAATGTTATGCTCTGAACGCAGTGAAAAGAGAAAGTTTTGTCTGTCCTTTAACTAAAGTCACTGATACTCCACCCTTTCCATGATGTAACATGATATAATGTTATCTGTGATATAACCTAGCCCTTAATAAAGGGAAAAAAGGTAAGGAAAAAAGCAGGGAGAAACCATGAATTTAATAGAGAACTTTTCCAAACATGAGATTAAAATGATAGGGGAAAAAAATCTTTCTGTTTTTGGAAGTCCCAATGCAGCACTGTTGTGCAAAAAAGGCCTGAAGAAGGTGACTTTAGGTTGTGTCACCATCCTCTTCACATTACACAGCTCATCAACTCTGTTGTCACAGCATTTTCAGGCAATTGATTACCTGGTTAGGAAACACAGCTTAATGAGTCGTGAGCAGACGTGTTTGTTGTGAGTGGCACATGTTTGCTTAATCCACATGAGGAATTAAATGCAAAGCATCAGTAGCCTTTTCAAACTAGATGAACGTCAGAGAAAAGCAAACAGCTTTATGTATGTAATACTACAGGCTGGCACCAAACCCTCCTTCTGCATGAAAACCAAAAGGCAAACAAGGAGCAAGTGAATGCTTGTGCCCATGGAGGCTGCATATGTCACCAGCAAAAGCTAGCTGTGAAGATGAAAGCAAATATTTGCTCTGCTTAAAAAATACTCAGATTGTAATAATTGCATACTGTTGTAAGCTTTGAGAACTTATTGATCATTTATGGACTCTGCCTCTCTGCTTGCTGAATATTTACTGTGAGTGGGGTGAGGTTCCCAGCAATACACTATTGGTCACTCCTCTGGTTAAACCCAGAACGTTTTCAAACATAATTATGCAAGTAAAACAAGTTCTTATATACCATATTTTTACTTTCCTAATTCTCCGTAGAACACACAGGTGGTTTTGTTTGGGTTTTTCTCACTGCAAGAAGTGCGCATGCTCCAAAGTCTGGTGACTCTCATTTAAAATTTTGATTTAGTGTTCTTAAAGCCACAATCAAAATCTTGATGCTTCCTATGCCAGGCATGCTCCAAGCATTAGGTGGTATGGGGGAAGTTGTGGGGCTGGATTTGTCCTGTCTCAGCCAAGAAGAGAAGAGGGGAGTCTGGTTAACCTCAGCTACATTTTTGGCTGTCACTGCCCGTGGATCTGTCATTTGACACACAGGTTTTGCACACCTCTTATCTTTGCACTAAACCACAGACCTTAGGGCAAAAACCAAAAACTGCAAAACCCAAGGAAAATTGCAGAATTGTTCCATTCACCTGGGATGCAGGAATAGATGCAATTTTATAAACCAGAGAGACATGCAGCTCCTGTAGGACTGTGCTGCCTGGTGCAGGGAGCTGGAACAAGCTCTGGTGCTGCCTCTGGGCTGAAATAGAGCATCTCTCTCAGTCTTACTGGAGGTTTACAACACTATCCCCTTCCCCTGTATTTTCAGGCAGCTCTCACCAGGTCTGGCAACACTGTGACCCTGCTCTGGTTCCAGTCACCCAGGTCCTGCCCCTGCCACCTCCAGTGTTGGCATGCCCCTACTGAGGCTGCCTGGGTCCCAGAAAGGGACCTGCTCTGGTGAAGAGGAATAGCAGCACAGAGGGGACTTTTGAGCACCCAGTCTGGGAAGGGGACGAAGGGCAGGAGAAAAAGACCCTTGTTCAGTGGTGGGAAGTCAAGCCCCAGACAAGTTCTTGTAGACAACTCGTGGGTTAAAAATGCTAGTGTAGGCCTGTTTCTGACTCTGAACTGGCCTTTCTGGGAATTGATCCAAGCTCAAGGCTTGTGAGGTATTGTTCTTAACCTGGACACATGCCCCAACCTGGATCAAAGTAAAAGAGACGTCTGTGCAACCACACACAGCCTATGATGAAGTTCCTCTCCAGGCTGCTTCTTCCCTCTGATGGTACACTTGTAACATCTAAGTAATTAAGTACATCATTACATCCTGGACTCCCCATTATGAACCAAAGTTGGGAAAGTGCTTCAGAACAGGGTATGTTTTATGTACCTGTCTGCGTTCACTGACTTTAATGAGCTTCCAGTCAGCTCTAACGGTTCCTGAGAGGGCCAAAGATGTGACTTCCCACAGTCCCACACACACAGGGAGTAAAGCCATGGTGTGACGGACTCTGCAAAATCAGCACCACAAATCTTTCTGAAAACAGTGTTTTTGAGATTACAGTGTTTTAGAAAAGCAACTTGAACCAGGTAGCGTTTGAAATGAACATGAATATTTCAGAATGCACTTAGAAAATGCACTTACTCTTTCCTTTTACAGCTGCATTAGGCCATGATAGTAAAAACATACTGTGTCAGGCAGGTTTGTGTACGCTACTCCCTAACATTTCCAATGTGATTTCAGTGCTTGAGTGCACAAAATTTGCAGGGTCAGGTTAGGATTTGCTGCCAAGGCCAGGCTTTAGGGACAGGATTTTCTAATGGCCATTTTGGATGAACAACATTCTAACCAACTACAGTTGAGTTCATGCATCAAATACAAGTTCTAAACCCATTGGGGGTGTGTGTAAATTTTATTTATTGTAAGGGATACAGTAGACACCCACTAACATAATATACAGTATATGTATCTGTAAATTTTAATTATAAAATGGTAATATGCATGAATGAATTTATATGTTCTATATATTATAATACATCTTCTGCCTTCTGGTTACCCAGAGCTTTATCACAGGGTCATGTTTGCTGTAAGAATATACATAATTAGTGTATGCATTGCTAAGTGAACAGCATATTCCACTAATCCCCATTTACCAGAAGAGGCTGTAGGACAAGGCAGGTGGTGTTCACTCAGAAGTTTAACTTCTGGTCACACCAAGTGTCCCAGATAGGATGCTATAGGTATGTAAGCTCAGATAGGAGCAAGCCCTCAAATCTGAAGATAATAAAACTGATGCTGGTAGGGAGTGGGTTCAGCTTTCCATCTCCAAAGGTGTCAGGAGCTGACATGAAGGCAGATCTACCCCTGTAGAGGCATATACTGACAATTAAGGCAGACACATAAAGTCTTTTTAAGATGTCTTTTCCCCTGTAATACTGTGCTCCTGTCATTAATATGACCACACAGAACTTCCTGGTTATTGTACAAAAAGAGGGGAGATGCTCTGGGAAACAAAACTTGGAGGTGCTGTATCCAATTGGAGGCTGTGAGCCATCTTGTTTTGTACCCAAAATCTATAGCATCAGGATCTGTAGGGAAGACTCTTCCATCCTAAAAAACTGAAACTAAAGGTCTTTCCCTTGTAGGATCCCCTCAAGGACATTAAAGGAAAGGATAGCTAGTCTTGAACTATCTAGTTTTGCTTCACCAGTTGAACAGAATCCTAAATAAATATTTTCTCATTTCCTCCAAGTTTTCAATCTGCAATGAGACTAATAATATTTGCCCCTTGTAGCAAAATACTAGGAGATTCTGAGATGAAAAACTCTGTGTAAGTTCAAAGTACTTATCTTAATCAATAATTCTACAATATGATAGACTCCTCACTTCAATCAAGTGCACATTAAAAAAAAAGATATATATGTGCTCTAAAGATAATTTCCCAAAGACTATCCTTGAAATCAGGGGATTCAGATATGGAGTACTTAACTAGATTGCAAGAATGTGTGTCATTTCTAGTCCTGTAATTAGGCAACAGCAGATCTTATCAGTTCATTATTGTAATGACAGCTGCTATATGAAGCCCAAAACCAGAGAGAGAAATAGGTTACGGCACAGGTACCTCAGAATGTTTTTAAGCATGATTGCTAGTAGAGCTGTATGCTTTGACATTTTTGCCTGCTATTTGCATTTTTTCCTTATTTGCAGCCTGAGCTCTGTAGCATGTCAGGGAGGTGCAACTGTCATTGACCAGCTCTGTGCTGCAAGGGAGACCTGGGGGAAGTGGCCACACCAGCAACGCTGGAGACTTCCCTGTGTTGAGCAGATCAGGAAGCTTTGCTATATTTATACCATGAAGTTACAGTTAGCTTAATTTTATCAGTTTAATGTTTTTTCTACAGAACTTGACTCCTCCATAAACATATTATTAAATGCATGCACGTTTAATAAACACTGAGCACACAGGCACAGATCATTGCCTTGGCCTACAGCACTGCCACAGTCTCTAGGGAAGGACTTTCACAGAATACACAATACCCAAAGACTTGAAAATTATGGATTAAATTTTGCTTTCATTGATTTCATTTAGATTTAATGAAAATGGAATTTGCTTGCATTTTAAAGAACGGCAAAAGCTAATGTAAATAGCAGAGGAACAATGGGATGGGTACTGGGCATAACATGAGGCATCTGCCTGGCCTCACAGATTTGTTAACAACATCAGCTTTTAAATAAACTTACTATTTCTGCTGTGTTTCAGACAGACTTCCAGACATGCCCTTGGGCATGTCAATATCTTTATTCTATTTTCTTCTTTTAAAAAATATTAGTCATCAAGATGTTCTTTTAGTCCCCTACTCCTTGAGTATGAATTTCTTGGTTGTATGGCTAATCTATTGTTCACTGTTGTGATTTAAATAGTTAATCTCTTTACCACCATCTTGAAAAGCTTGTCAGGGAATTGTCAAAAACAAGAATTCACTCTTTTTTTACAAATTCACTCATTTCATGATGCTTCATGATCCCATAGCTTCTCCAGGATACATTATTATTGAATTACAATAAGGTCAGTATGACCAATCTGGATACTTACAGATTCACATCTAATTTCATATATTGTCAGGTAAATGAGCACTCTGATTTCTGGAGATACTGAGTTCCCTCAGCTCCCATGATTTTAATCAGCAGTGAGAGATGTTCAGCAATTTTGAATAGTTCTGATTAATTATATGGATTCAGATAATATTTGGCATCCAGACTCTGAATTAAACTTTCATATTACTTTATTTTACATATGTATCTTTAATCTATCTTTTGAACAGAGGAGAATTAAATTACTGGGCTGCACACTAGCAGGCCAGCCCTGGATTAAATAAATTATCTTTAGTATGATTTAATTCACAGTAGTTATCTATTATTTCATGTCTATAGATAGATTCAATCTTCCATAGCCATGCCTTATGCTGGGACTAGGAGTTGCAAGTTGCCAGGACCATTTCTGGCAACCCAGCATAACAGGTGCTATCCCTCAAAACCCTGAAGGATATTGCTATCCCCTGAGCAAGCCTTTAACTTTATACAAATGGAATGGCAAAAAAATATCCTTTTCTGGGGGAAAGGAGAGAGGATGTCCTCTTTGTGTTGTAACACAGCTTGGCATCATGGTTATGACAAAGTCCGAGTTTACTCATTTCAGAAAGATCAAAGTTTTATGGTCTACTCAGACCATAGGTCTATAAGGCTATAAATTCTCAGTAAGAAGCAAGAGCTTAAAAGTGATTAAACACTAGATCATTTTGTTAACTGTCCTTTAGAAGTGTGTTTAAATTAAGGTTTAATATCACTACAGGCATCTATTATACTTGCAGACCTATTTGGTTTAGTCATTGCTATTTCCTTAGCCTCCTGAAAGAAGTTTGAAACCTTCGTATTCCAATAAAACATTTATTCTGATCAAAGAAAAGAGTTAGAACAGATGATCAGAAGGTAAGGAGAAAAAAGACAGCTACCTGGCTTGTTGCATAAATTCCTGAATCTAAAGAGGAAGAGCAAAGGAGAACTCCTCCTGTTAAACCAGAATTAGTCATCATAGTTGTACACCACACTTTGGCCAGGAAACTAACAGGCGATAACATCTCATGATCACAGAGTCACAGACATGCATGCAAGATTTTGCAGCCCTCAAAAACTGATTGTCTCAGCATGCAGAGTTGGAGGCGGCTGAACACATGTTTAAACACAGTTGATGCTATCAGTGTTCACAAAATGTGTGACAAGTGTGGGCAGTTCTTTTCAGAGTATCATGCAAGACCAGTCATGTACAAATCGTACATTATGCATTGTACGTAGTCAATGATGTTTCTCCTTGCTCAGCTGCTAGGCAAAATATTCTTGTCAGCTACTGTCACACAATCAACATCAAGACCCTGCTAGCACCAGCAGCTTTTAATATGGCAGTAGATTTCAAAGAAACCTTTATTTTTGTCTGATAGCAAATCCTGGCATCACAGACTAGAGAAAACATAGATCTTTTTTGAAAATTTTACTTTCTTTCTAGGATCAAAGCTGCACAGGGCAGCACAATAGCTCACTGTACCACCCTGGAAGTGTTAATCCACCTTAGTGAGTCCCTTGGTATGTTAGGGCTTGAACTATTCTGAGCCCATTTAGGTACCAGCCTTTTGTTCCTCCTTACAGCACATGTGTGACAGTTTTTAAGCACAGTCTCTGTGAAGCCTTGGTGGGAATAGGATCCCACTGTCTACTTCCTAAAAGGGGACCAGTACTGCCCCCTCCTGTGACCAGCCCCACAGCTTAGACGCTACCTTATCAGACCTGAACTTGTGGGCTCTGCAGCAAATGGACACAGAGTCTTCTTTCAAAAAAAAAACCCAAAACCCAAAAAAATCACAAAAAAACCCCAACCAACCAACCAAAAAAACCAGAAAAAAACCCCAGCCAAATAGACAAAAGTCTATCTGCATTCTAGTTCAACTAGCACAAGATTTAGATGCAGTACAGAGGTGCAAAAATAGCCATTGTCTACACCCTGTGCTTTCTCATGACTCTTGGCCGTTCTTGAAGGACAGTCAGAGACGTTCAAGGTCACTTTCTGACAACAAGTGGCTTCTCTGCAAAACACAAGATTTCTTTTCTTCAGCTGGCTTCCCACTTATGATCTGTTCTCTTTTGTTCTCTTGTCTTCCACACAAGCACTAACACGTAAGTTCAAACATGCCAATGACGGATGTACTAAAATAGAGGTGAAGAGAACTCTGTAAGCACCTCCAGCTCCTCCTGTCAGGCTTGGAACATCAGACATGAATCCCCCCACCTCAGGCTCGAGCAACTGCTTTCCCCTGAGTTGTAGCCATATATTTGTCAAAGGGTAAAATATCTGAAAGTGTAATCATCCGAATGTAAAGACCCTCTGTCATCAGCTTTGTGCCAGGTGCAAGAACTGTGCTTGGAATCTCTCATAGGCTTCATTGCAGTTTGGAAGCAAAAGATGACAAAGAAGTCAACCAAGTCCCACTTTCAATAAAATGCATCCCAAATCAAAGACCATTCAGAAACTGTGTGTGGAAAAGTTTGCCAAATGCTCACGTGTGATAAGTTAGCCAACTGAAGAAGTATTTGGTGTCTTTTGATTTAATTCATCTTTATTATATAGGAATATTTTTTGATACATACCTGCATTAGTTTAAGTTAGTCAATAAGCATAAATTTTTGAAGGACAGTTCAGAAGGAAGACTTCTGGGCTCTGGAAGAACATTACACTTCAGAGTGTTGTTCTGAAAATGAATGTGGCTGTTGATGCATTTAGGCAGCCAAAATATAAACTAAAAAATATTTGGAAGCTGCAGGTCTGAACAAAAGAAGGATGGGAATGGTGTTATCATATACAGAGAAAGGCCCAGGGCTATTTCAGAGGAAGGAGAAGAAGATTCATTTTGACTAGCTAGAAGTTCATTGAAATGCATCCAGGAAGAGAACTGTCAGTTCTAGATGGACAAGAGGAAGAAAAATGATGGGCCTGAAATATAAAAGCAAATTCCTATATCTTTGGTATATCTGAAAACAGATATGGGAATGAGATTAGAAGTAAAAAGAATAAAGAGAATGGCCCAGGAGAAGTGAATAAGGTGTGAATGGCATGAAAACCTATTGAAAAAAAAAAAATATCAGGAAGATATTGAGAGGGACAGTGGAGAAATGTGAAATACTGAAAGTAAATCGGGTTTTGTTTCTGAGAAGTGCTAATGTTTTTGTGGGGCTGTGTTAAGATATGCTAGAAAGATATCTTTTTTTCCAAATTCTACAAAAAATATTTACCTTGGTTCTAAGAACGCACATGACAAGGTAAGAATCAAATTATCTTCAAGTTAGAATAGTCCTGCCTATACAGGTATAAAATGAATGGTGGTAACAGAACTCATCATCAAGTCAATGACCATTATGATAATCAGCCTGATGCACATTTTCTTTTAAAGAAACAAAGAGCGTTTCCTCTTATTCCCTAGAACAACACCACCTGACTACATCCACTACATAACACACTTCTTTATTTAGTAATTTGGGTGGGAATCTGATTGTCAATTTAAGATAAATAAATCCAATTGAGTAAGAATGAATTGCAAATACTTTCTTCTCTGCTTGCAGGCATGGTGCCTTGCACATAGGACTAGATGGGCAGTCAAGACCCTGACTTGAAATCCAACCCCACATCTTTCATCACACCGAAATTTCTATGGGGCTGCAAAGGGTGCTGGTAGGAGCTCCAGAAGAGATGACACCTGAAATACTGCATCCAGTATTGGGCTCCCCAGCTCAAGAGAGACTGGGATCTACTGGAAAGACTCCAATTGAAAGCTACAAGGATGATTAGGGGACTAGAACATCTCTCCTATGAAGAAAGGCTGAGAGGCCTGGGGCTGTTTAGTATGGAGAAGAGAAGGCTGAGAGAGGTTATTATTATGATTTATAAATATCTGAGGGGTGGGTGTCAAGTGGAAGGAGCCAGTCTCTTCTCTGTGGTCCCCAGTAATAGGACAAGGAATAATGGGTATAAGCTAGAACATAGAAAGTTCCACCTCAACATGAGGAGAAACTTTTTCACTGTGAGGTTGATGGAGCCCTGGAACAGGTGGAGTCTCCCTCTATAGAGACTTTCAAGACCTGCCTGGATCTGTTCCTGTGTGGCCTGCCCTAGGTAATCCTGCTTTGGCAGGGGGGTTGGACTCGATCTCTGGAGGTCCCTTCCAACCCCTAACATTTTATGATTCTACGACTCTATGATTCACATGAGGAAGTGTTGAAAGAGCAGCCCTTGGCTTAACAACCTTGGGCAGATAGCTCTTTCTCTGGCTTCACTCTCATTTCTGGGATGAGACAGCTCTCGTTTTAGCAGGGTGCAATGAGAATTAATTGAATTACTGTTTGCACAGCACTTCATATTCAGAGAACTCCCTTGGTGAAAAAAATGCAGTACAAGCACCAAAATGGGAATCCAACTTGTACATGCAAAGATGGTAATTTGAAAACCACAACTCTTCCTATGTGTCACCTGCCTTTATGGCCTGACATTTAGGAGACCTGGTAGGGGAACTTCCAGAGTAAACATCTCAAGAAGCTGCTGGCAGAGCTACCGTGAGAGCTTCCCAGCAGCCATCCCCACTCTGTAGACAGCCAGGCAAACTGCCCCCACACCGGCACACTCCAGCACCCTTTCTCTCTGTGCCTTGTGATATCCCCTGAAAGTCATGTGTTGCGTGCAGTGAAACCAAGAACTACAGTCTCAAATCATCAGCTGCAATGTCACCTTGCTTCAGGTTTGTTCTTAAGAAGTTTTTTCAACGACAAAAAGCTCACACAGCACTTTCTAGATATTAGCATGGAAATAACAAGCTACAGCAAATCCCCTGTGCATCAAATGACCCTTTGTATCTGAAAAGTGTGTCTTGCCCCAGTTGGAAATGCGCTGACCTCTCAAAGAAAAAAATGGCAGCATTTACAGCATATACATTTTGCATAACGAAACAGGAAATTGAGTAACTTGATGATGCCAGATCTTCCGTGGCCATGTCAGGGAAAACTCCACCGAAATCCGTCCCGCCTGCCAGAAGGGGTTCTGATGTGGGCAAGCCGTGGTGTAAAAAAGGATGAAAAATAATATGTTTTCTTGTACAAAGAAAAACAAATTTTTCATTAAAAAAAAAAAAAAAGAAAACCAACCAAACAAAAAAACCCAAACAAACAAGCAAGTGCTGAACGTACTCGTGGCGGAGGTGCCGGGGAGCCCGTGGGTCCCCTG
>JANHFX010004930.1:0-19373 GCA_027560015.1 Chloroceryle amazona | reverse complement strand
GGGTGGGGGGGGGAGGGGGGGCGGGGACAGGGTTTTGTTTCGGTGGGGAAGGGGGGGGTGGGTTGCGGGGGGGAAAAGGAAAGGGCGTGGGGGGGGGGAGGAAGGGAGGGGGGGGGGGGGGGGAAAAGGCCAAGGCTACAGCAGGATATGGAGGTACAGAGCAATTGCCAAGGCAGAACAAAAGTCCTTCAGTCTGGAATGACTGGAAGGATAAAAAACTTATCAAGTATTACTTAGGGTTGAGAAGAGAAAGGGAATGACATTGACTTCTTTGGAGACATGAGCTGTGAATATCTCTACTACAATTAGTAAACTTCGAAAAGCTGAGCTATAAATGAAGTGCATCTTAACTGGTATGTCTGGTTTTCCCCCCCTGTGTCTCGTGCTGTTGCAGAGTAGTTTTCTGGGACGGTGCAGCAGACCTTGATGTCCCGTGGATGGTTGTGGCAGCATCACTAACAGCCGCTGTGTGTGTGGTGCTGTTGTGGCTGCTCTGAGCAGCCTCTGCAGCTCCCTGTTCCAGGGGGTGGGGTGGCAATGTCAGCCCCAGTTCACCCTGAGCACCTCTAGCTGGGTGCAGTGCCTACTGCAGTTGGGGTCCCAGGGGAGGTGTCAGAGTTGGGTTATTGGTCAGGAGGTTCAGACAGGAGCAGGGAAGTTACAGGGTCTGATCAAATATACTGGCATTATATCTCTGGCTGCTGTCCTGCCGTTACTTGGCCCCATGCGGGGGAGTGGGTTGGTGATGAACCACCCGTGGGCATGAGGGGTCAGGGTGGGTGGCAGGTGAGTTCTCTTCTGTCCTGCGATGTCTGGTAGGAGCAGGGCTGGGGTGTGATGAAGAAGGTCCAAAGGAAATACCATAGTTTCAGTTTTTGTTGTGACTGAGCAGGAGATCTCCTCCTGGACACATTTCATCCTGGAGTAAGTTTGTGCAAGGAGGAAGAAAACATGGACTGGAAAAAAAGAGGTAAGATATCGGAAAAATGAGGAAAAATGTAGAAATCAGGCATGTGTGTTAGAATGGTCAGCCTTGTTCATAAGCAGGTCTCATTATCGGAGCAGCTCTAACCCATTTACAGTCCTGGGGCCTGCTGCAGCAACTGGAAGCAGCCTGACTAGAAATGAGACCAGCTTAATTGTACCAAGACAATAAAAATTAAAAACGCATCAGAAGTGAAAAGTAAACTGGTTTTATTTTTCTTTTTTTGATTTTGTAAGCCAGTGTGCTGTTTCTGATGAGTGAGGACAGTCCCATTCCTCTTTTGTGACGCTGGTGAGCTCACTGTTCCGCACCTCAGAGGCAGCCAGCCTGGGCTGGAAAGTTGTTGTCTTCAGGAACAGAAAAGATTTTGTCTTTCCAGGTAGAATAATTTCTTTCTTCTCTGGTGGTACTGAAAGCATGTGTTGCTGCCACTGCAGCAGTTTGAGAAAAGGATCTGGGCACCTTGATGCTAAAATAGTGAGAGATGACTCCTGGGAAAAGCAAGGAAAGCTATGGAGGGCTCAGAGGCACAGCAGCAGTATGCAGAGTCTTTCACCACAGGCCACTCAGGAGGGTTATCTTCATAAGCAGTGGTTACCCTCTGGCAGCAGCTGCTGGCGGGTGCAGAGCTGAGGGGCTTACACCCACTGCTGGCCTCATGCAGCTGCTGGGATGTTGAGGGCCAGTGTGAGCTCAGGCAGTAGCCTTGGCCTGGTTCCTGATGTGCTGGCAGTGAGGCCAGCACCCTCAGAAGTCACCCATGCTGATTAGAGATCATGTCTGTAGGATGGGACTTCCTAGTGGTTCATGCCTGTACTGGCAGATGGGAGAGTTGTATGGAAGTGTTCAGAGGTGCAACAGATAGAGAGCCGGGCACAAGTGTATAGTCCTTGAGCCCCTTACCGAGGGAGCAGTTTCACAGTATTAGTAGCAAAGGCTTTACCAGAAAAGCTGTGTTATCTTTTGTCAAGGAGCTGCATGAACCAGCCTTTGCTGTCCTGATGATAAGGAACAGCATCTGTCTTGCCCACTTGCCTTTTCTCCCTGACAGGACTGTGTCCCAAACTGGTGGACTCTGCCCACTCCCCATGTGGGCTGCTGTTGGTTTACTCAAGCCAGGCTTCCTCCCTTCTTGCTTTTTTGTGCAAAGTGCTTTCTGCTCAAAAGAGGATGCCTGTTCATGGTGTGGTGTGGGCAGTACAGGAGCTGCTTTAAAATCTGGAGCAGGATTTGTTTTTCTCATAGTAATTTTCATTCTGAGTTTGTGTTCAATCTCTTACTACTGTTAGCTACTGCTAATCGTGTGGGTGTAAGAGCTGGGACCACAGAGCAGCAGGGATCCCAAGCACCCTTCTCTGTCATAGAGAAGAAGGTATTTTTTTCCTCCTCTTGAAAACATACAGCCTAAATGAAGTATTTGGAGCAAAAATTATTCCAGTATAGAAGTCTCTATGCCAATATAATTACATGTCCTGATGTCATATTTCACATGCTTTATTTAAGTTCCTGTGACCTTCCAGTAACATAGGAACAGTGGGGAAAATTTGGAGGGTATGCACAGTGGCATTTCTTGAGCAGCTGCTCCTGGCCTGCTTACTTTCACTGGATTTCTTGTTACCAAAATCACTTTTCAGCACATGAATGAATGGGCAGGAAACCACCTAAATATTGATTAATACAGACAGAAACTGCTCTTCCCACCTCTTGCTCATTCAGAACAATGATGACAGGCAGCAGGATTCAGCTCATGGGCTGTTGGGAAGAGGTGCTTTTATTTCAAAAGTAGAGCTTTGTTTTGATGGAGACTCTCAGGTACTAGTGCTGGGAATTAAACATGTTTCCAGACATGAGGGACGAGAAGCTCAGCATCTGTAGGTGAGGAAGCACCTTAAGTTCTACAAGGGTTGAAGCAAGCAGCGTGGCACTTGGGAAAATCTAGACAGTCTGGTGCCAGTGTGGGTGGGAATGCTGGCAGAAATTGAAGCTTGTCCCTTTTCATGCCCAAATCTATGGACTCTGAGCTGATTTCATTCAAGGTTTTGCCTGAGCGATTAACTTGGTATTTGATCATGTAAGTAGTTGATGTTTGAAGTCCACCTTCATGTATTCATGGGGAGCTCCCACGGGACACAGTCACAGTCATACCTGATTTTATGGATGCAGAATTTTGTGCTCCAGTGCTGTCATTAGTATAGCGATGGTGATAATGATGATTATTAGCTTGTAGGTAAGCAGTGTTAATATTTGGCTCTTCCCCAGACTTCTTCACTCTCCCAAGTGCATTCTCCCTTGATACCAAAGGTGATTTATGTGAGTATTCCCACTCTGGCAGAGTGAGTGATGCACATATGGCTCTTTGGAGCAAGCAGATGAGAAGGCTTCTTTATACACAGATATGCCACAACGTAGATTTATATTTCTGTAACCATGAAATCTGTATCTTGTTATGAACAACGTGCAATCCACTACTTTGTGCAAATTTCAATACTTTGCTCCTCCCTTCATTGTCTGGTAGAGGGCCAAACTCAGCCCCCCAGGGCACAGTGTATTGGCTTTTACTGATTTGCAGACCCTTAAACCCACAGACTGATTTCAAAGTCTTGCGTCTGTGGGGACAAGTAAAGATGGGCTGTCAACACACTTGTCTTCTGATGATAAACTGTTGCCTAATGACTGAACCCAGGTAGCAGCATTTCCCTGAGTTAGCACACTCATCAGGTCTTGTGTCTTGGCCACTGTGCCAACTGCACACTAGTTGTCTTTAGCTAAACCTGTTAAGGAGGAGACAGCCAGATGTGGGCAGCAGGATGACTGCACCCTTTTTAAACAGTCAATAAAGCTAACCCTCTTCTTGGGAAATCTCTAAGTAGCCGCCTAAAGAATGGCTTCATGCTTAAGCTGCAGAAGAAGGAAACATGGTTAGGTATCAGAAATGCATGTAATGAGTTTATTAGAATGCATTAATTATCACTGCCAGTAGTTACCCTTCATTATTAAAGCAACTTCCTTCCAGGCAAAATAGTGAAATGTATACACTTTCACCTGTCTTTGTCAGTTAGAAGCCCAAGAAGAGAGACCTGTTCCACTTCTATCTTGTGATACAAAGTACTGCAACTCTACTGAAGTCAGAGGTGGGTAGCTGGGGAGAAGAGTCTTGCTTTTTTACTAGAGAGTTTAATGCAACATTGTTTTATTTCTTCACATGAAAGTTAATAACACAGCACACCTGTTTTGGAGTTAAGCCTTTCTAGGATCTCTCTGTTAAATAACTGCGAACAAACTTTATAGTTGCTCTATAGGCACTCAATATATCATTTTGATCTGCCTTCTATCTATTACATTTTATCTGCCTGCAAAATCCATTTCTGATTCTGGCCGTATCTCCTTTGCGATCACTTGCCAGAAATCTATTCCCATGATTCTCCTTATTTTAGTGAAATATCTCTGCTTCAGCACCTTTCCCAAGGTGGCTGATCTAATCATGGCACTATCAGTTATCACTTCCCATTTCCTTTGCTAGCTCTGTCAAATGCAATGCACAGCCTAACAAAGTGACATTCAAATACTCTCATTGACCAAGGCTATTTCACAGAATCACAGGATGGAAGGGGTTGGAAGATCATCAGTCCAACCCCCCTGCCAAAGCTGGTTCATCTAGAGCAGGTTGCACAGGAACATATTGAGGTGCATTTTGAAAGCCTTCAGAGAAGGAGACTCCACAACCTCACTGGGCAGCCTGTCCCAGGGCGCTGTCAACTTCACAGTGAAGAAGTTTTTTCCTTATGTTTAGGTGGAACTTCCTGTGTTCCAGTTTGTGCCTGATGCTCCTTGTCCTATCACTGGGCACCACTGAAAAGAGTCTGGCCCCAGCCTCTTGACACCCACCCTTCAGATATTGGTAAGCATTGAGAAGATCCCCTCTCGGACTTCTCCAAGCTAAACAGCCCCACGTCTCTCAGCCTTTCCTCATCACAGAGATGTTCCAGTCCTCTCATCATCTTTGTAGCTCTCTGTTGGACTCTCTCCAGTATTTCCTTGTCTGTCTTGACCTGGGGAGCCCAGAGCTGGAGACAGTGCTCCAGGTGTGGCCTGACTGGGGCAGAGTAGAAGGGGAGGAGAACGTCCCTCAACCTGCTGGTCACGCTCTTCTTAATGCATCCCAAGATACCATTGGCCTTCTTGGCTACGAGGGCACATTCCGGGTTCATGATTAACTTGCTATCCACCAGGACTCCTGGGTCCTTCTCTGTGGAGCTGCTTTCCAATAGGTCAAGCCCTAACCTATACTGGTGCATGGGGTTATTCCTCCAAGGGTGCAGGACCCTACACTTGTCCTTGTTGAACTTCATTAGGTTCCCCTCCACCCAGCTTTCCATCCAGTCCAGGTCTCAGTGAATGGCAGCGCAGCCTTCTGGTGTGTCAGCCACTCCTCCCCATTTAGTATCATCAGCAAACTTGCTGAGGGTACACTCTCCTTTCTTCCAGGTCACTGATGAATATGTTGAACAAGACTGGACCCAGTACTGACCGCTGGGGAGCTCCACCAGCTATGGGCCTCCAACTAGACTCTGAAACACTGATCACAACCATCTGTGTTCTGTCATTCAGCCAGTTAGCATGTCCCTTCATTTCAAGGAATGCTGTCCCTTGCTAGCTACCCCACCCCATCAGTCAGCCCAGCCAGTGTCCAGGGTTACATTTCACACGAAGACTAAACTATCCCACAGCAATCTTTGTGAGCAACAAAATACTACCCAATTTCGGTAGGAATCTCCACCTCCTTCTAGTAGATTTTAACCTTGATGCAACTTTTTGTGTTTTATCACCTCTCAATTAGCAATAGACATGCCACCTCTACCCAGGCATGAAGCCTTCAGTGCTATGGAGACTGCTGCTACTGGTAGAAAATGCCCCCCTAACTGCATTGGGAAAGCAGTGGAGGAAACAGCACTTTCCTGGGAGCTGGGCCAAGACTGAGGCTGACCTCCCAGGAAATTATGGGAATCTTAGCTAATAATTCATTAAAAAATATACAAAATTCATCTGCTACAGAAGACCTAGTACTGCATCCCAAAAAGCAACCTGAGAGACCAATGCACTTCACTGAAAGGCCCTCGTCTGCCTCGGGATAATTCATCCGTTGGTAGGAGGTGGTGCTCCAGACAGCCAGGACACATACACACAGGAAGCTTTATAAATTCCTTCAGCCTAATGTGTATCCAGAAGGGAATAGAGACAGTGTGTTTGCTCCAGACTGTTGAATGAAATGAGAGAAAATTATGCGTTTAAATAAAACTTTTCTAGCAGGAGGCACATAGCAGTTCAGTGAGAGGCATTAAACACGCTTATTCCACTTCCCCCATTAACTAGTTTTAATTTTTAAGCAAGTTATTACAGCTACTATAATATTATAAATATTATATTACTCATTCAAAAAGATTAAATGGTCTTAAATAAGAGAAGATATTCTTGTTGCTGCTTTAGTAGCCCTTTGTGATTGGCTACCTGGCATTTCTGCTCTTCCTCCGTGCTTCTCTAGGACACTGTCCTGGATGGCACCGGGTTACCTCAATTACTCCTCATCCTAAGGGAAAGCAGAAATACCCAGCATCAAGTAGAATCAAGCTCTCAACATATGCCAGTTAAATGAAACCATGCTGTGAGCCTGTTTTGGCATTACATGTGTGGACCTTACCACACGGTCTGGGATGCTGCAAAGTGCTAACCTCTACCTATGGCTGCACTGGTCGCCAGGGCTCCAGGAGACAGGCAGGGGGACATTCATGAAGGTGATCACCTGGTCAGAAGCACACCCTGGGCTCAATCTGCACCCTGAGCACCCATTTCTCTCTGCAGACTACGAGGAGGTGCCGGCTTCTTGCAGCATGTGGGGTACCCACACCACGCTGCCCAGCTGAATCCCACTGCACAGGCGGGATCACAGGACACAACCAGGCTCACCGGGAGTCTTTACGATGCTAATTAACGATGTACTCAGGAGGGGCAGCACTGGTAAGGGTGAGCAGGCTCCCCTGTGCAGACCCCAACCCACACTCTCTTCAGTACGCAGCTTACAGCACATTCCCGTCAGACTCCTCAGTGAGGGGGGAGGAGAAGAAAGTTGATCTAATCATTTTTTTGGCATTTCCCTTAAATGGGAACTCATGAGCAGCAAACCACTATCTCTGTCAAAAGGAGTGGGACCCATCCTCCCTGGCCTCGGCTAAAGAGACAACCAGACAGCAATCTCTCCTAATTAAGAGTGAATATGGCAAGAGCTGTGCTCAGCCTGAGACAGGACCAAGACCCTGATCGCGCTTTCTGTTGTAAGAAATGCTTCTCATCAGTAACCCCTAATTCACTCAATTAAAACCTTAATATGTAGCCTTTTGCTGTTACCCAGGCTCCCACCTGGTAAACATCATGTTAGTTTTTCATAGTCTTTATTCACTTTCAAACAAACAAGCACATCAAGCATTCTGAAAACACTCCTCTTTCTGAATTTTAGGCATCTGATGCTCTGCTTCCAGGTACTTCTCTCTGCCACCCTGCGTACAGCCATTTTAGAAACAGCACAGCCAAAAACAACAGCACTGTCATTGAGCAGAGCTCCACTATCCAAGTGATGGAAGTTATCAATCTAGAGTTGAAGGACTTTAATAAAATGAATAAGAAAGAATCCATGTAAGGTGAAAGAACAAGGAGACAAAGCAGTAGGTTTTCTATCAGAAGCCATACACCGTATGCTTTAGGAAATAACAAGTTCAATAGCCAGTTGATAAAGAGCTTGCCAACAGAAAGTGCATTTGAAATGGCACCTAAGTGCCACACATCTCAGCACAGAGTAAGACCATGCGGAAGCACACCACATGCAGCTCACTGCTACTGCGTGTTTCTCCTGCTTGCTAACATAAATATCATCTCTCAGAGGCAGACCCTGCTCCCCTAAGGTCATGGGCACATGGATGGAGTCACCCCAGGACAGGGGTGCAAGGAAGAGCCTCAGAGCAGCTGCATACCCAAAAACAGCTGCTCCTGGTGGGGTGATGGGAGGGAGGAACACATGAAACTGGAGCAATGTTTCTTGGGTTGGGGCAGATTTATCTCAGTTTAAGGGGTAGCATCATGTGGCTGCAAATATTTTTCCCCATAGGACAGCTGGTGCTTTCCCCAATAATCCTTTCATGTTTCTATACCCTAATTTGGAGAAGTCAAAGAACCTGATCTGACAGCAACCCGAGCCACACAGGTCCAGATCCAGCACGGCACACATTCAAGTTTAAACCCGTCAAGAAGTTCATTAGCTTCAATGGGACTATTAAGAGATTTAAAGTGAAGTACATTCGTAACTACTTTCCTGACTCAAACCCTAAGTAAAGAGCTTGTCAACATAAATAAAAGCACCAAAGCCAGACCATTAAACACATCTGCAATTATGCAGGTAGGATTTTGTGTGAGCTTTTCAGCATGACTTGGCTCCAATCATTGTAAATGTGTAAGAATTTTAAATTCACTCCAGAGTACGAGATTGGCACATCTTCTGAAGAAATCCAAACAGTGAATAAACACATCCCACAATAACTAAATATTCCATAAAATTAAGGAGACACTGTCAGGTCCTATTTGGCTTCAAAATGTTGGCATTACAGAAAATGCTATCCAATGGAAAGAGCCCTTTGATTTTTTTCAGAGTCTCCTCAGGTTGCATTCTGATGGTTCCTGTCCAACTGTGTTCATGGCCAGGAGTCCTAACGCTGGACAACCATGGTACAGGGAAGCACAGCAAAGTGAGGCCACACCTGGCCTTGCCCCAGCTGAGCTCAACTCAGGACCTAAAGAAACTCCCGAAGAGTGAGAGGTCACTGGCACGGCATTTGCTGAGCTCTTACAGCCTGTGGTTTTATTTGTTATTACAGATAAGGTCCTTTCTAAAAAGGAGGGAGAAATGGTGCCTGCAATGTGGCTTTAAGAGCCCAAGGGAGGGGAAAAGCAATGCCAGCGATGTGAACAAGCTCACAGCACCTGCTCCCAAACCAACGTGATGTAGTCAACTGAATTAACAGTTCTAACGAGGATGGCGTGAAATGCGCTTTATCCAGCCCTGGCACAAGAGCCAACTATTGAGAGACCTGACACCCCCCGCCGGCCGAGCCCGTGTGCCTGTCCCCTGCGTGTGTGGAGGATGCGGTACCGGGAATATATTGCAGCTCGGCTAAAAGCGGAGCGGGTGGCAGGACATCCATCTTCCTCTGGGAAGGTTGCTGGGCGACAAGCAAGCTTTCGGCTGGGTGCTGACGTCTGCGAGCAGACATGCGCCTCCTCCATCACTCGCAACTAACTTGATTTTGATGGATTAACATAAGATGAAAATCTACTGCACTTCTCTCTCTCTCCCCCTGACACACAGGGATCATTAAGATACAAAGGAAAATACGACAGCGTCGACTTGCAATGCGTGCAGAGGATCATGCAAAGGAAAAGGCAAGCGCTAATGAAATCAATGCTCTGAAGTGATCCCTTATTCTATGGTAGAGAAAAATATTTCGTTGGTAAAATCTCAGAAGGGTAATAATAATCTAGCAAAACACAGATACATGCCCCAATTTTGATTCTCTTGCATCCTTGACTCTTCCACATTCTTCAGAAATGCCACCTATTCTTTCACTGCCCCTTGTCAGATGAGGTTTTAAGACTTATTTCCCTTCACCTGCTGGAGACACCAGTGGGACACAGAAAATTCCCTCTAATCCCAGCCAGCCAGGCATTTATACCACTCTTATTAGCCTGGTATCCGAGTACCCTACTGAGCTGCATTATCATTAATTGTTTCTCAAGTGTCAGCTACAGGCTCAGCTTTACACAGTACAAAGCAAAGATCTGATCCCTGCCCCGAGGAGTTTTACGTGCTAAACAGATGGTTAATGACAGCTGCCTAATAACAGCCTTTGAACTGCTAGGGGTAACATTTATGGAACGGGGAATAAATTAACCAGGATTCATAACAAACTGAACTTGATTTTCCTGGAGAACTCTGGAAATCTAGTGGTGAGTTTTTCAAGATGGTCTGGAAACGTGTAATCAGGCTCGTGACCCAAAAACTAGAAGCACAGGTATTCTGCAAATGAAAAGCTTTACTCTAATTGAAATCTTTTACTGAAAAACTGACCGATCCTCCACCAAACACACACAGGGTGCTTTTTCAGAAAGGGAGAATTTTAAGGAGACCAAAAATATTTAATGTAAAAAAGTTTTAGTTATACCTGAGTTTTAAAAGTTCTTTCAAAAAAAAAAAAAGAAAAACAAGATGAAAAGACAAAATGGAAAATGACCCAAGAGCTGAACAGGAGTTTGAGATTAAGGCGTCAGACTGCACCAGCAGGGTGAACACCATGTCGAGGATACAGTAACACACAAGGCTCTGGGCAGCTACAAACAAGGAGCTGGGCAGAACCTGCCAACTTCAAGGACAAGAAACTCAGACTTGCAAGGATAACCACACCTCACATGCATTATTTATTCCTCCCAAGACTGGCATGAGGTGCAGCGCAAGCTGTCCCAGGCAGCAGCAGGAACACTACTACTGGGACTGGGATGGGTGGGAGGACCATGAATACCCAGCACCAGTGCTGGGGCCACCAGCAGGGACAAGGCTACAGGTTGCTGGGAGGCATCTCCACTTGCCCAGCTGACAGCGATCCATTGGGTTTGACAAACTAATTCCAACTGACCGGAGCACTTCTCATGCTCATGACATCTGGCTGTGGCAGAGCTCGGAACAGTGGTTCTGTAATGGTCACCAGCCTCCTCTGTTTCAATATGAGGACTATTGGCTCTCATTAGCTAAGAGACCATAAACCTGCAGAGCCCAGTTTCTGGAGTACCCCACGTACTGACAATGCACATGGGCAGGAGAAGCAAGGTCAGAGATGATTTGAATTCTTCCAGTGCAGTAGGCCTGCTGTGTTTTATTGCTATTGATACTGGTGTCAAGTTATCTTCAGCGCCAGAAAGCTGTTCATAATTTGGGTAACGCATGGCATTAAGTATAGGGTACTTCTGTACGATCCCTAGAAGTCAATTCTTGATTCTGCAATACAACCACATAAAAATATATTTTCTGCTCCATTTTTCAGTGTAATGCACAAAATTGTTGATTTTCTTTTTCCCTCTCAGTCTTATTGTGACCTTCTGGTATTGGGCAGGCTGCACCAGGGAGCTCTTCCATGCACACCAGTCCTTTCCTGCATTCCAGAAAACACACTTCCAGTTTCTCACTCGGCAATGACTCACTCTAAATTCCCTTGTGGACTTCACAAATCTTTAGTTAAGATCCCAAAGCAGGAACTGTGGCTACAGAAAGGTTTCCTCTGGATGTTGGAAGATGCAGGTCCAGCCACCTTTCAGTTACATTGCCCCAGTTCTAGCCCCCCAAGTAACATATTCAAAAGCTGTTAGAAGATAATGTCCTTTTTTCATTCTATTTCAAGTATTTAAGATCTCGCAGCTCATTGAAAGACACAGAAGCTCGGACATTCATGACTTCTCTATACAGATGGGTATTGCTATTTCTGTGTGGGCAGCTAAGAGCTTCCACATGCAAGGCAAGTAAAATACCTGCAGAAAACAATTTCATAAAAAAAATCCTCAGCATTTACATTCACACCAAAAAAACAACAAACCAACCAAACAAAAAAAACCCACACAAAACCAAAAAAACCCAAAACATAACCACTGAGCATTTAAATAAGGAGACAACAGAACCTTCTCCCCCTTTAGATGAAAACCTTTACACTTCTCAGCAACTTCGATCTAACTTCAATTTAGAACAGCTCAGAGACAATCTAAAAAATAATCTGTGAACAGTTGATAAGACTCTAGGTTCTTATTTTTTGTGTGCTCACATAATGGCAATTAAATCTAAGCACTTTTGAACAGCCTCTAAACAAGCACCTGTAAAGGTAGAAGAACTGAGTGGGGATTATGCATTAATGCTCAGAAAGTTTGCTCTTTCAAAGCCTGAAACAGAACTGTTAATATTCTCAGGCAAATAAAAAACCCTTAAGCTATCACAAAGGCAACTTTTGAATCAAATACAGAACATGTAATAAAACTTGCAAGGATTCATCGTATGCTGCTATAAAAATACACATTTTGGAATAGCCTGCTCATTTCTAAGGAAACTTTTTTCCTCCCAAGTAAACAGCTAAACTCAGGTGATAATCAGATTATTTATTTTAGGAACAAATACACACTTTCATCTGTGTTGGAGAGAAAACAGAAGAGCAGAATAGACTAAAGTGGCAATCAAAGCCAGTTCTTCCACATCCAATCCTTTCTTTAAGGGTTCACAGTATCAATGCATTTCTAGGAAATCTTTAAATATGAACAGGTAACAGAAAACAAGGAGTGGCTGTACACAAAAGAGTAACAGGAAGACCACAGGAAAAAAATCCTGCCCTGTCCCTGATTCCCTGACAATTAACTGGAAATCTTCCATACTTTGGAAGAGGAAAAGATCTCTGTCTATAGCATGATGCTAGATACAAGCTACAGCTAAGAAAAGGCTGCACATTTCTGATCAGCTTTCCTAGGAGAGGAAAAAAAAAAAAAAAGGAACACCCCCATTGAAAGTGAAACTTGTAGCCATGACCTTACAATGAACTTAGACAGAAAAAGCAAGCAACTCACTGTCAGATTTACACCTAGAACTCCTATTTTCCTTACCACAACTGCCAATTACACTGTACCCAGCACTGTAACTAAAGTCAATGCATCCAAATGCAGCCAGCTGGGTGAAACCACCCTGTCTGAGTGCAGCCCTCAAACTGCAGTGGCAGAGGATGCCTCCTCGGGATGGGAATCCTTCAGGACTCTCTAATAGTGGGAACAACTGTGGAATGAAGGCACAGCAGTTCCCACAGTTTCCAGACATGCTCCTTTCCAATTCTGCTGAGGATAGTGATGGTTTGCCAGTGATCTCAGCAGCTTACCTGGATACACGTGGATTTTCAATGGATTTGTGCTCCAACTTAACCTACACACTTCTGGAAAGCCTTGCTTTGCCCTGGATCTGAAGCAGCAAAGCCAGAGCATGCTGTGTGCCTCACCATCATGGACTTGCCTCTAGCTGCAGACAGCTTCCAAAGAGAAGGGCAAACCTTGAAGTGATAACACTTCACAGACACCCAGAACATCTGGATTTTGCTGCAGGTGTGCCACAGGCCGCTAGGTGATAGCTAGCCACCTGGAGCATCATGGTCCCCATCTGCTGAATAAGGGCAATTGCTTCATGGCACATAAGAAATCCTATAGATGTTAAGATAAAAAGCAACTTCCTAATCTTTTTCTTTTCCTATTGGTAATTATATCAATGTTCTTTTAATGAAAATAAAAAACCTCACAGCTCCCATGTTAAGCTTTGTTAAAGGACTACATTTAAAACATGAAGAATCTGCTAAGTTTAAAGACCCACAGCAAAAACATCAGGTGTAAATGAAGAAAGCACATTGTGCCAGCAGATTTACTGTGTCAACAGATACACACCAGCTGAGGAACCAATACGAGCATATGGTTAATTCTCAGAAGACAGAGACCTAGACCAAAAGAGAAATGGAGAAGAAGCTGTTCCCTCTCTAAAATGGTACTGTGCAGGGAAAAAAAACAGTTTTTGCTATGCTAAAAATCTCAATGTTCATCATTCTTGTTGTTCTTATACTTTGAAAACAAGAATTCCATACAGAATGGTGCAAGCAGAATGTAACGTATTAAAACATAAACAGTTTTTTTCTCAAGAGCAGCTGCAGATCAGTATGAGTGCAGTGGTACTGAGTTTGCAAACCTCAAATCAAAAACCTCCCAACTACAGGTTCCAGCAGTTTGCCAGAGAAAGGCTGCTGAAGCCTTTTAAAGCAATCCAAGCTACAAAAGGATACCCCTCTATACACAATCATCACAGCCTGGCATATCAAAGTACTCCGTAAGTCTTAGTGCTCAGCATCATTATTTTTTAGCAGTCATTGTTCTGATGAATAACCCTTGGGTGGTGCCCATAATAAGGGGAATTTCTGCCTGGAGCACTCCTCCCCTGCAAAACGAGGCAATAAAATCAGCATGAGAGTGTGTATTGAAATAATGCAACACACTTCCACCCCAACTGTGGCCAAAGAGGTCACAGGGTGAAAAAGCAGCCCAACTAGTCAAAAACTCTCTGGAGCTGCCTCTGAAGTATCTTGGGCTACACGATGCACTACGTAGGACACCTAAAAGTGGGCAGCTCATTCCAGGTACCTGAGCAGTGAACGGTTTTCACTAAACCAGCCATCCAAGCACAGGAAAAGGAGTTGGTTCTGAAAGCACACTACTAACTAGATGTGAACCTGGTGTTAACTAGGAGCTAAAAAAAATAATCTTATCATGGTCTAGACTGACAACCAAACCACTCTTTGGCCCTGGATTAATGAATATAATACCTGACAAGAGCAATTGGAGATTAATGGCCCGTAACTGCTTGGCTAGCTCGCACTCTATAGGGTCAAGTACATTAATGTCAAGAAAGAAATAGTTTGTCTCAACCCAGTGCTAGTACTACAAGGACCCAATGAACTTGGAAATATGAGGGCCAGGCTCTCAGAGTCACTTTCTGTCACTGCGGTTTAGTGGTGGCCAATTTTCATGAGGAAGGGTCCCCACGCAGTGACTGTAGCTCCCTGACAGCACACTGCGGAGGGGGACATCCCAGCTGGGGCACATCACACGTGCCACCTGCAGGACTGTGACTGAGACAGATGCTTCAGGGCAGCAAATGCAGCAGATATGAGAGCAGGTCACTCTGCGTCCAGCCAGGGAGAGGACGAAGGCAGCCTGAGACTCGGACAACTACATGCAGCACTCTGAACCCATCGGTTCTTCACTGGCACATCTCCATGCAGAAGAGAAATATGGGTCAAAATTTTCTATTGCTGATGGTCACTGCATTTAATTGCAAAAATTTCACAGCTCTAACACTTGCAGAAACAAATATTTTGCTCTGCTTTCCAGTGCTAGGGTTTTTCCGGGAGGCTTGGAACTCAGCTCCTGAGCAGTGGCCAGGCTCGCTGGAGGACCTGCACTCACCTTCAAGTAACTGATGCACTGGGGCTGTACAGCTGAAACACTGCCACCTAAAGCAGAACTCCTCAAATCTGGATCCCTACACAAATACTACACATAGTCCCCAGCTCTGCCTGAATTAGGGTTAGCTGATTATTCAGCTGCTTTATCTTGACAGAAAAAGAAATGACAGATAATCTGAAGATTAAACTGGAACCACTCTTCTTTAGAAATCACTTTTTGGAATGCACAGTAAAAAAAAAAAAAAAAAAAGTATGTATCTTCTACAGCTCCCAGGGGAAAAATTAATATCCCAGTTGCCCTTAAAAGAGTCCAGAAAAGTGCTGAATAAATTTGTAAGCACATGATGGTAAGCCTCCTTTGAACTCCTCCAGATGAATCTTTTCCCTACATCTTACAGGTAGCAGAAATGATGTTTGTGGGACTGTTATTCATATGCAACTATGGGTGCAAATAAGAGTATATTTATACCACACAAATTGCATCACCCTACGCTGCATCTTCACACAACAGAATAGTTTGCAATAGTTTACAAAACCTCTCTCTTAACCCCTCTATTCCTTGGTTTCTCAAACATAAGTGTGGAAGGAAGGCCCAGGAGGAGGGAAGGACAACCTTGCAGTGCCTTGCAGGGCTGACACTGTAATGCACACACCACACATCATGAGTTGCTCTGAGCAGGAGCCACAGCACCAGGACATCCTTCCACCCTCAGTACATGCTTGGGAAGCGTGCTTTGGCCACAGAGGTCATACAGATCGCAGAGATGCTCTGGCCACTTGGAAAGGGGATGCTTGGCAGCCCACTGACCCCTCTCTGAAGCCCCAGAACTTCCCATGGGCCCAGCAGCAGCCACAACTTTCCTGCAGTGGTGCAAGTCCCCACTAGCACCAGATCCTCCTCTCCTCACTAGCTGCAGCAACACTCCTTTAAGAGGACCTGAAAGGAGCTCCAGATGTACCTGTGCTGTATCAGCCCCTACAACATCGCTATGGAGCACGCTGGAGCAAATACATGGTAGAGTAAAAAGTTCAACAAAGGAAGAAACGGGAAGTAAAAAGTGGCAGCCTATAAAGGCACCTTTTGACAACTTTTACTTTGCAGTCTCCTCAGACAACAGTGCTTTAATAAAATACAGTCAAGAGAGCTAGCTAGCTTCAGCCTGCTTCTGAGAGCAGGGGCCACGAGTGGGAGTGGGGTAAACAGAGGTTCTATTCCCAACACAACCCTATCTCCCCTTCCAAATCCTCAGCCAACTTCCCACCTCCCCACCACAGCAAGCTCTTTGGGGCAAAACCCTGTTATCTGCGTGACTGCGGGCTGCACGCTGCGGGCACTCCCCGAGTCTCATCATCCTTCAGTACCAACACTACAGCAAAGTTCACCATGGTGGTTCAACACTCAAGTGCAAAATCAGCTGTCTAGCCAGAGGAGAGGAAAAAAGAGACCAAAGCAAAACTCCAAGTGCATTAGTCACTGTTAACTGTTCTTTCCAGAAACGTAATATTGAGGGGATTTCACATATTTCCTGGCAGGGATATTTCATGGTGGCTTTTAAAAATGGATGATTAGTAACATATAAATCCCCATAGCTACAACCAGCAAGAAATCCTTTCACACACACATATACACACATTAATACTTGAGTATTTTACCTTTCCCCAAAAAAGCAATTGCTGCTGTCAAGTACACCCTTATATTACAGCCACATGCTCTTTTTAAGAAAAGCTAATTAGAAAAACATACAGAGGTATTTAATCAAGTTAGAAGGGGTTTTTTTAACGACCTAATGTTTTGGTTTGCAACTGCTGCCAACTCACACTGGGTGGAAATTTAGTACTGTCAGCATTTAATTATTATTTTAACACAGATTTCTCTACCTTCCTACAGTGAAGAAATAGCTAGAAAAAAATTGCAACAACGAGCAGCTTTTTAAGCCATTAGACACAATCCTCATTATTTAGCCATCTGGGAAATTACCATTTAAGGACACACAGAATCTCACTCTGCTGTCTCCTGGTAGGGCAGATGCTCTGCAGTTTGCACCTCCACAGCTGACCAGGGGGACAGTGTCCAAGGGACAGCCAGGAGGAACTGCAAACACCTTGTCCTGGAAGTTGCCAGGCTGTGACAGAGCTCACTGAAATATGGGCCAAAGAACTGAAACACAGAGCACTTGGTTGCTGTTGTACCTTGGCCCATAACAACAAATCCGACTGCTTCCTTTAGTCAGCTTAAAATCTGTTTTCTTAATTTTTCCCCTTGATGACCGGAACAAACCCAATTCTGCAACATGTAACAGACTACCAGAAAAAATACGTGTGCTGACCTGCTGCAGACCAGAAGACAGGTTTATTTGTTTCACACGGTGTGGGGGGGAAATCCCCCAAAACACGCTGTATGATCTCAGAAGAAATCCAGAGCTGTGCATGGTAAACTCCCAGCACCACCCAAGTGTTGCACTTTGTGGTGCTCTGAAGCCCAGACAGGTTTGTGGAGAGGACTCTGCCCACACTCTTGGTCAGTCTGGCAACAGCCTGCTCCCTGCTTTCTCCAAAAAAGAAAGATTTAGGATTCAGCCATTGCAAAAACCAACAGAGAAGACTGCAGCAAAGCAGGCTCACAGCAGCATGTGTTAAATGGTGCAAAGCAGGAAGGGCTGTGAGGACGCACATGGATAACTTTATCTTCCAGAGCGGATGGAGTACTCAGCCACACACTTAATAAAATAAGTATTAGTCTGTGATAGCAATCTAAGATAACACTAAGAGGTTTGTCACACAAGGAAAAAAAAAAAAAGATGCTATTGTTGGACTTGTGTCCATAGAAACCACATTTAACCTTAACAGAAGATGCTACTATGCAGGTGGCACCTTACTGAGAAACAAAAGCCCCTTGTTGGGTGGCCGTTGCAGAACATCACACTCATATGTAAAAGAGAAACACGTGTATATAAACTGACAAGAATAGAGGGTAGGAACAAGGAGGTGACAAATTTTATTTCTCTGACAGCAAGGCCGGGCTCTCTCACCAGTTGGCAGGAATGAAGCATTGCTCTCCTCTACCTGAAAAAAAAGTCTGTGGACATGGAGTTTAACAACCAGATGGTCACTGTAAATGGAATCTACCTGTGATAAATAAAGTGGAAGCTATTTCATCTGCTTAACGTTAACTCTTCTCACACTGTGCTTTATAAGTCCCATTCCTGGAGTAAAGGGCAAATGTTTCAGAAGCCACATACAATTCCAGTTCTGCAGAGTAAAGCAGAAGGCAATCAGGAGTGGTTACCATGGATCCAGCAAGGGGAAATCACATTTGACCAATGTGATAGCTTTCTATGATGGCATGACCAGCTGAGCAGAGATGGGGAACACAGTGGATGTTGTCTACCTTGGCTTCAGCAAGACTTTTGACACTGTCTCCTGTAACATCCTCACAGATAAGTTTAGGAAGTGTGAGTTAGATGAGTGGGATAGAGAGGTGGACTGAGAGGTGGCTGAATGACTGAGCTCAGAGGGCTGTGACCAGTGGCGTGGAGTCTCGTCAGAAGCCTGTAGCTAGCAGAGATGCCCCAGGGTCAGGTCTGGGTCCAGTCTTGTTCAATACTCTCCTAGTTTGAGCTAGAACAGAACTACTTCTTTCTGAAGTTAGCAGCATATTTTTGCAGATAGTGTCTGCTTCCAGAGGTGATGGGTCTTGACGTTCATGGTTACTACCAAGGACTGGTATGCAGAAAGGCTCTTGCTTATATTCCTATAGAAACTCAGGTCACTGCTGAATCTTGTGTATCACATTGGAGTGCCATAAAGTAGGTCGCACCTGCAGGAAGCAGCAGACAGGGCAGGTGACCCAAAACTGACCAACAAGATAATTCATTCAATAGATGTCATGTTCAGTATAAAGCTGAGGGATCACATCCAAGAAGGACTGTGTCCATTCTTCTGCCTTTGATCCCAAATCCAGTTCCTGAATCCAGCTCCTGAATCTGCTTCCCGTCTGCCACTGAGTCCAGTCAGAGACTTCCCCAGTGTCTGCTCCAGAGCATCAGTAGTGACAGAGAGTAGGGTCTGATATTCATTTTGTATCTATCTGTATGAATTTCATGTACCAGTATAGGTTAGGGCCTGACCTGCTGGAAAGCAGCTCCACAGAGAAGGACCCAGGAGTCCTGGTGGATAGCAAGTTAATCATGGACCTGGAATGTGCCCTCGTAGCCAAGAAGGCCAATGGTATCTTGGGATGCATTAAGAAGAGAGTGACCAGCAGGCTGAGGGACGTT
>JANHFX010004929.1:0-11702 GCA_027560015.1 Chloroceryle amazona | reverse complement strand
AGGAACCTGCTCTAGTTGAGGATGTCCCTGCTCTCAGCAGGGGGGTTGGACTAGATGACCTCAGGAGGTCCCTTCCAGCCCAGACATTTCTATGTTATATCCTTGGATCTCTTTATAGATACAAGCTGTGGTTTTGGTAAGGATGATACTCTTGCGTGGACTGCCTAGAATTGATTAGAACATGGTAGTATGAGTGCTCATATGATGTCAGATATTCAGGATTACAATGAAGTCATGAATACATTACAGCATGTGACAACTGTTGTGCTTTTTGACAGGCTGGAAAAATGTATTATTACCAGAAATGCAGAAGGTTTTAATGAGAATAATGAAATTTTAGTTTCTGGGGCCAAGGACAGAAAAAATAATCCATGTTGAGCCTTTTAAGGTGATCCCAAGCAGGGAGATGATCTGCATATATTACGGAGGTCATAGGACCTCTGTAATACCATATACACCAATAAATACACTGATCATGATGGTTTCTAAAAGATAAGGGATCTACAGCAGTCTCAGTAATTGGATAGCCCAATAACAAAATTAGGGACAGCGATAATCTTAAAGGATTTGATGTAACAATACTGTAGATTTCATAATTTATCCCCTAAAGGACATTTGAAGACTTTTCAGTGATAATTGGCTCATAGGATTGCAAACTGATGTGGCATCTGAGTGCTGAATGGAGTAATAGCATTACCAAAAGGCCCATGACAAAATGCATCTAGTCATTCAGAGAAATTCTGTTTCAGAGAAATCAGTTTATGAGGGGGCACTTGTTTGGAGCCATCCAGTGTGTCTAAAAAGCTCCCTTCCAACCAGTATTTCTAAGATTCTGTAACTACAACCTATTTTTTTCATAATAAGTTTTTAAAGGTTCTTTGACAATTAAAGTAGGTCTATTTTGATAAGATTAGAAAAGAGTAAAGATCTCTGGTTTTATGTGAAGGAGAACGAATGTTGCTTAGCTTTGCTATTAAAACAAGGAAAAAAGTAAGAAAGCAGGCTTTAAAAGAACTGGTGAATAGGAACATAAATCCTAATCAACCTGTGTTTTCTTTCCTACCCAGTGTTATTACTTTCTTGTATTGTTTAATGTGGATTCCAGTATTTGGGTGTAGAGATCACATTTTGCATATCTGTGAAGGGGCACATTCTTGTAGTGTCATTCTCTGAATAAAATAAAATGTCAGTCATTAATGACAACGTATGAAAGATTTAAGTTTCTGCAAAAGATCTAATGTAAAAATTTCATTCATATCCTGGAGAGGATGAAAAGCCACTAGGTGGTGAGAGAGAGCTTGTTAGGAGAGCCTGAATCTATTAAATTTTATTTGTCCTTTTACTTGCCTTGTGCTCTTACAAGCCATATGCTGAGTTGGCAATTATCCCTCTCTAACAACTGAATTAGCATCAGAGCTCCAAGGTAGACTGGGTGGGGATTTTGATGGAAACAATGGTTATGGACTCCAGATTTCTTAATTCCAGGTGTTTTCCTACTTTGCAAAAACAGAATTCTTGAAACTTTGAGGATGAAATTAGTAGTTTGGGCCCATGCCATTTGTGAAAAAAACAATGCAGACCTTTGTCTGCTTTTTTCTCCTGAAATCCAATCTTTTCATATAGTAGTTGTGCTCTCCTTATGTGGTTGGGCAAAAGTAGGTGGCCACTAGTGCTCACTTGGTTAATACCTGTAAGGCCATCTTGCCCATTTCTTTTTTGTCCTGAAAGAGGAGCATGCTTGCCAATGGCTGTCCCTCCCATTTCCCTTTTTTTGGTATACTGGTTACCTGTATCTGTTTCAGAACTGCACAGTACAAACAGTTCAGACTCTCTCCACTACAAAGCTGTGAATCAGGTACTTCCCTCTGTCCTCCAAACAGTTCTCTGATGATATTCCAAGCCCAGTGATTCAATGAAAGGTGTCTCTTAATAGTAATCAACCTTTGCCTGTAACTAGATTATCCCAGCAGGAGTATGGCAAAATAACGTCTGTCAATAACCTGGCTGGAATAAGTTATCAGTGAACTAATTGCAGTGATGGCTGTTGGCCATTAAGCCTGTTGTGATTTGAGTAGAAGTGAGCAGGGTGTAGCTCTGTCTCAGTGCAAATTTTGCCAAAGTGTAGAAGCGCGGATGCATTTATGAATATTGGCCATCTGTGAAAATTGTTCTGATATGTCTTGCGTTACCTTTTCAGTAAACTTCATGTTGAACTACCTTTTGGATTTTCCTTATGATGCTTGTGATTTAGATAACTGTCAGAGCCCAAAGAAAAATTTCATTTGAAGCACAAACTTTTCTGTCTGAAGAGATGCATTGTAGTTCTGTGCAGTGTAAAAACTAACGCCTGGAATGTATACTTTTCACATAATAGACAAGATAAAGAAGAATTTCAGAAAAAGTAATTCCAGTGACATCTTTATGAAGAAATACTGATTAAAAGCACAACAAAGTTATCATTATTCTTGCTTTTCACTAATACTTACTATAATGAATTTACAATGGTTTTATCGGGATGTTTACAAAAGGCATTCCAGGGTGATTTTAACTATGAAAATTTTCAATCTCTTTTAGGGTATTCCTGGTACGTGATAGTCAAAGTAACCCTAAAACATTTGTATTGTCACTGAGTCATGGATTAAAAATAAAGCATTTTCAAATTGTACCAGTAAGTATATTTTTCAGTTATATATACAGTTGTAAGACAAAACATTTGAATGTTTGTGATGAAATATTGGTTGATTTTTTTTTTCTTCTGCTGTTAGATGGAAGATGTAAACATTATGCTTGTATCACTAAAAAAAAAAGAGTAATCTTAAGCAGAGTTGAACATATTTCAGCTTATCCATTTGATTTGTTATAACGCTTGTTGAAAAAATAGACAAATCTCTTTGAGCTGGAACAGAAGCAACCCTGATGGCATGAAAATCATGTATTAATAAAGGTTTTATTGCCTCTTCATTTTTTCAATGTGTGCACAATTTCTATTCAGTCATCTGCTTGGGTGGACTACCTGCCGTGTGTGTGTATATCTCACTGTATCATCTGGTCAGGATAGTTTCTCTCAATATTTGTAGTCATAACCTCTCTTCTTTATTCACGTTGTTATGGTATATTCATGTCCAAGTCTTCTTCAGGGGGACAATTTTACAAAAAAAAATAATATCCTTACTTAGCACAGCAACTTTAGTTAAGCAGAAATTGCCTAAATTGAAATCATATTTCCATCAGTTTTCATTGAAGATACCATCCAGCTGCTGGCCACATGGCCAGCCTTCCCCATCACTTCCACTCTCTCCAGAGGTGCTTAGGCTCTTTTTTTTACAAGCTGGTTCTGTTGAGATAAGAAGCACTTTAGCATTATGTGTTTTGGCCGCAGATGCTTGACGTAACTGAGGAGACCTGTAGCTTTTTTTTTTCTCATTCTTCACATGAACCTTTCTTCCAGACCACATAGTACTCCAGCCTCCATATTTCTTCCTACTGAAGTTTCTAGGAAATTTTGCTGTTTCTCAGAAGAAATTAATGTAGTGGCATTTTTCTTATTTCTGATCTGGTGATCCCCTATGATCATTCAGCAAATTTCTGTATGCCTTACCTAGGTCTTGCAGCTGATATTCTCCTCTAAAAAAGTTCCTGTAGAATAAAACTGAAGCATTATTTGGGAGGAGAAAGGAGAGAATCAGTGTTGGTTAAGAATTCTTGAGGATTTTCATTGTGTTTAGATACAAACAGTGGAGGAGTCCTTCATCCGAAAGTGATAGCTATGTCCTGGGTCCCATGTGAGCATCAGCATATGCTCTGTGATCAGAATCCCAGGTATAAGATCTCTGTGATCTATTGACTGTGGATGCTTCTTGTATTTACTTTGGGATAACTGTTGTGTGGTTTAAAAAACCTTCCGAAGTCTGTACAAATAGTGTGTGATTTTAATTTCTTGGGATGACAACTTTTTCTTTCCCTGTCAGGAAGTAGACCCTCTCTTCTCTAAGAGCAGATGTAGCAGGAAGCTGCAGTTACCTTCAGTCTCCTCTGAGCCGGATGATTCGCCTCTTCAAAAAAAAAAAAAAAATAAAAAATTATCCATTAAACTCTAATGTTCTTCTGTACCTATAGGCAGTGTGTTATGCACACATGCTAAAACCTTGCTCTCCTGCTGTAGGATCTTTGGAGGAATCTGGAATTCTGTGTTTTGACATATATCGTCTACAGACTTGGGTCATTTTTTTACATTTTTTTAAAATTGCTTTTAAAGTAAAGCAATTTATCCTAAGCTAGTTACCAGTAAAAATAAATCTGTAATGAGAAGAACTTAGTCCAGAGAGAGAATGTGAATACGGTAACTGTTAGTTCTCCAAACATAGGCATATTTCAGTTCTTTTCTGTCATTTAATTTCTAGCTTCATTCAATACCCTCATGCCATTCTGAAAACCTTGACTTACTGTGTGCTCTGTTTTTACTAAAAAAATACTCTTTGAGTTCAGAAAAGTTTGGGTTTTTTGAGGGGGAAAGATTTTGCTTCCCGTTGCTGCTGATCTTCTAAATGAAGTTACCATTTTGTAGGAAACAAGGCATTTTGTGTTACTGCAGGAAGGGGATAGCTTATTAGTTGGAGATCAGAGTTAACTTTTTGAACTTCAGATCCTGCTGTTCTAAACTCCTGCCTTTATACACTCATTAGAAAGAGAAAATAAACCTTCCTACTAAATGTAAATAAATAAATGACATTTACAAGGTATTTTTACTAGATAAAAAACATTCAGTCTCTAAATAATTTTTCTCTTACATTTTTAGGTTGCTTCAGGTTATACTGCATTTAAAAATGTCTCCTTTCAGATAAGGCATGCAGCCTGCCAATTCAAGCTTCCCCCACATTAACAGGTGCCTTATTTTAACATTGGTAACGTGCAAGAGGTATTGCAGATGGGTGGTAGGAATTGATTGTAAAAAGTTGAAAAGCTTTGGGATACATGTGGGATCCCATACTGTGATTACTGCAGAAGCTAAAATCTGGAATGTATTTTTTAGCCTTCCTACTTTGAGCTGATACAAGTTGATTTCAGTATAGTCTATCCTGCAATTAGCTGTTCTGTAGTCCATGCAAAAGATGAACTAATATGAATTTCTCGGACTGTCTTTTTCCAATAAATGTTCTGTCATAACAGCCTTTTTAGCTTGCAGAAGATCATTACGTTCCTGAACAACAAAACTTTGATAAGAGTTTTTACGTTGCAGAATATTGATTGCTTTAGAATTAGAAACCTGTCTGGTATTAACTTCAAGGTTTGGGATTAACTTCAAGGGGGAAAAATGAGCTAAAAATTAAATCCTTGTCAGCAGACATCCGAATTGTCAAGTCTTCCTTGTCTTCAGTGTGTTGGCAGGAAAATTGCATGCATAAGAAAAGTCCGATGGACGATAATCCATTTTCAGGTTCTTGGCTGGAGCACAGGAATATACACATGCACACACTGATAATGCCTTAACTAGCGGTGCTTGGCCTGGATCGACCGAAGTCTGAGAATAAAGAAATTACAAACTACTTCCAGACACAATAGAAAGGGGTAGAATAACCTGGAGTCCTAAACAGTTCAGTAGCTGCTTCAGGTGAGAAATCTTAGTTAGAGGTAAGAGAGCTAATTTTATTTTCTCTCTTCCCTTTAGTTTGGTAGGATAGTTGTATCTTTCCCTAGCACACCATCTGCTGCTCTGCTTTAGTGCTGCTTCAGGATCTTCCCTTCACTACTCTCTTAAGAAGTATCTGTTTTCCCTTTTATAAAATAGATTTAAGTAGGGCTTTTTACCCTGTATTTGCATTAATACTAGCTAGTCACTATTGCACTGAAGCTTCCTTGTATTCTGTGATCAGACATATCAACAGTAGAGGAAACAGAAAATACACAGTCAGCAGTGCAGTACAAGTTGTGCAAGAGCTAATGTTCAGGAACCTTGAATAGGGAAATAGTGATTGCAAATTTTTAACCATCTAAAAGTCAAAAGTAGCTTTCAAGGTATGTTTTGCAGTTTCTTCTTTCTCTCCCAAATCACTGCTAATACATGTGTTTGGAGCTGCAGCAGTTCTTTCTCCTGCAATGAGGAACGTACAGCTACATCAAGCATGATACGTCTGCTGTTGAGCAGTTTCTTGTGAAGCAAATACCATTCACTACACCAATGCACTAGTGTGTAGCCACATTGCACCTTACAAAATAAGTGATGCAAAATGTAGCAGTTACCCAAAATATGAATGCAGCAAAGGTTGAAATCTACCAGTCTATTGAAACGTGGTTGTTTCTTGTCATTTTGTAAAAGTCAGTGTTCATATTAACTCGAGCTCTCCTTCCAAAGCAGAGACATAAAGTAGCATTGTTAGTCAGAAAGGATATTTCTATGTTTAACTGTTTTTACTTTTTAGGCATGTGCCTAATTTAAAGAGGAAGTTAAAGAATGTGTTAATATTTTGTTATTTATTTTTGATCTTGCTGTGAACTATCACCATATAATTCTTTCTCTTGGTAATCATAAGATTATGATGATCTTGGTCTGGAAGACAACTTGTCAAACTAGGAAGAAATACCAAAGCAAATTAGGATTTTACTCTATCTCGTTTTTCCATTTTTTACAGTTGGAAGATGATGGGAAGCTATTCTATACCCTTGATGATGGTCATACCAGATTTACTGATCTAATTCAGCTAGTGGAATTCTACCAACTTAATAAAGGAGTACTGCCTTGCAAGTTAAAACACTATTGTGCACGAATTGCTCTTTAACCAAAGCATCTGTTGTTTCATCAGAGGGAAAATGAAGATACTAGAATACTTTCTCCCCTAAAGGCAATTTGTATAGTAAAAAGAGAAAAATCATTACATTGTAAAGGTTCTGTTTAAGCTGAAAAGAAAATAAAATATATTCTGTATAGATAAGAACTTTGCTTTGTGATTGTCACAGAAAAGTTAACTTTATGGTTTTGAAAAACATTATTTCCTATGTAATTCTTTAGTTCTGACTTGGACTTCTTTGTGTTTTGTTTTGGTTGGTTTTGGTTTTGTTTGTTTGGTTTTGGTTGGTTGGTTTGTTTTTCTTTGTGTGAGTGTTTTGTTTTATCAACTGAAAACAATTTAAAAAACATTATTGTGTAACTACAGAAATGTAACTGAAGGGAACAATTTTGTTCTCAGGTTTAATTTTTTTTTGTCTCCTCATCATTTCTGTTCATCACATAGAAGAATAACATCTATTGTGGTGAGGATAAGCTGAACTGCACATTTTTTTTGTAAATAAAATTAATAAATATTTTGCACTATATTTTTGAATGCTACTTTGAGGATTATCAGACACAAAAGGTGAAAAAATCATTAAAGCTACATAGAACTGATTGGTTGTATTGAGTTGTGCTATTATTGTTGTGATATTCTAAAGGATTTTTTTTTTCTCTAATGTGTAAATCTACATCTTTATACAGAGTTAGAGTGTCCCTTACTTGGCTATTATGTGTATAAACATGCGTAAAGTATGGTGCAGTGCATAATGTCATTCATTGTGTACCTACAGTCATAACACAGAGAGAGGGAGAGAGAGACCTGTTAAGTACTGTGAATTGTTGCAGAGGGGGAGGGAATCAACTTCAATTGCCTTTAAAAAAAATAAAGTTAACATTACAGCCTTTACACATTTAGAATATTTACAGTACTTAGAAATAATCAGTGAACTTTACTTGTCACTGAAAACTAGTGAGAGTGTATTTGCAGTAAGTTCCTAGTTTATTTTACTATTTGTATTATTTATCACAGAATAAAAATTTCAGTATAGTTACCAGTCAACCAGTCTTTAGAGTTTACCAAACATCCAACATTCTGTTAACAGAATGTTAACAAGAACTGTTGTGGTACACTGAGTCAAATTTTGGACCATAGCTTTAGAAGTACTTTTGGTTATCTGTGATTTTAAAGAGAGATGATATTGCTGTATCCTTGAACAAAGACTCAAATGGAATGGGACTTGAATTGAAAGAGGCATCCTTGTCCTGATGCTTTGCTGTCCATTAGGTTTGATCATATTATGATGGTTCAGGACCTGGCCCTGGACATCTTTCCTTGAGGTTAAGGCTGGAGTGCAAGGGAGTGCCTGGAGATGGTCTGTCACACTGAATCTGGCCCCTCCGTTCTGTGCTGGTTTTGATTCTTTGACTGTCAGACATAGCAGCTGTTCTGCTGTAGGAGCTGGTGAGGAGCGAAGGTGAAGGAGGCCTGGGCAAGGGATGGATTAAGATGGACCTGAGGCACGGCAGAGACAGTGTGCATAAGGTGATAAGGTCATGTAGATGGAAGCATTAGAACAGTTTGGTAACTATAGCCTGTGGTTTTGTTATTGTGTGTCTGTGGAATAACATAATACTGTGATACTTAATTTACTGACTTGATCCACACATCACTGACCTTTTCCTCTGGTATGCAAATACAGGTTTTTAAAGCTCATTAAAAAAGCAGCTCTTCATAACGTGTACCAAAGATGCAACATATGTGGAGCCTAAGCTCATTACATTAGGTATGCCATGTAAAACTCTTCACAGTCTAAAAAATGTAACTCTTAAACTTTGAATATAATTTCAAATTGTAATTAAAAAATATAGTTTTAATTAAAAGCTCTTCAGATTTAGTTTAGTGATAGGATTACTTCTGAGGCCTACTATTATTTCAGAGGTTCATATAGAATAAGGAGAAACAGTCTGCTCTGCATCCCTGATTTATTTTTTTTTACCATCTTCTCGCAAATGAAATTGTCTACTGTAGTCCACATCTGCCTGGACAGGTGAAAGCTTTGCCGTAATTTTTACTTGTATTTAGGTATTTGCTAGCATGCTTGGGAGAGAAACTAACTCCTTGGTGAGCGATTATTTGTCACCTTTGGACCTATCAGAAAACAGAATGTGGGGATTATGTCATGTGGTGGAGAGACATCAACCATGAAGAGTCCTCGGCTGCTTTTTTAGGGTTTATTTCACAAGTGACATTGGGAAAAAAAAAAAAAAGGTAAAACCAGCATCAAAATACCTCAAGTAAAATGAAGTATTGCTTAAGGAGCAGGGGTTTTGGACATTTGAAAGTTTTTAACTGGCAACTATTCAAAGCATTCTTACTCTGTAAAGTATTGCCTCCTTTTTGACAGCTCCCTTAATTACAATCTAAACTGAAATGTTGCTGAGAATAGAATTTTTATTTTTTTTCTTACAAATGTGCTTACCTTTCCCAAACTATATTGTTGCTCATGACTATGCCATAAACCCCAAACTAGTAAAACTACTAAAATCTAGTTTGGTGTTTAAATGGCTTAACAGGCTACCTCCTTGTTTAAATATTACTGAAGGAAGAAGCATGAAGGAGGTAGTCCTGATGTGTAAAAATAAAGCAGAAGGCTTTATTAAATACATAAGGAAGTGATTATTCTACCTTTATTTTGAGGAGGTCCTGGGATTGAAATGATATTTAAAAACCACTTCAGACTATCTCCAAATTTAAAATGTATTTCTGTGAGTGTATCTGTGTAGTGCACTGCCAGGAAGAGAGAACTAAGCTTGCCATGCAGAGGTAGCAGAAGCAGGCTAACTGTACAGGCGCAGCTTTCTATCTGGGGTAATTAGCCCTGCAGGGGTATGCTCTGCAAGATTCTGCTAGTTCAGAGATTGCTCTAAAGCTCAGTATTGTATTTGTTGGCATGCCCTTTGTGTCTTAGTTTCCAATCTTAAAATCTTCTTGGCTCAAAGGAGATTAAAAGTTAATTCACTGATGTTTCATAATGCATATACATACATGGCCAGAATTAAGGTTGCATGGGCAGCATTAAATGACATTTTTTAAGTTATGAGTGTTTCACTTAACAGTCTTATCAAGTCACTTTAATGAATTTTTTTTTGAAAGGTAACAAGACTTCAGTTCATCAGACTAAATGTTTTGAAAGAGAGCTTTAACTCATCAAATAAAAGAGGATTACATATGTAACTAGCTACAAGTGGGATCTTTCAGCGATAATTGAGTTTCTGTCAAATGTTGTCTGTTACATCCTGGTTTAAGAATTGTAGCATTTTGTGCTTCCCTGGGGGTAGAATTATTCTGTGTTGTAATTGGGTTTGGGGTGTCTCATTTTAAGACACAAATCAGCTTATTTCAAGAACCTTTTTTTTTTTTTTTTTACATTGTTTGATAGCTACTCCTTGTCTTCTAGCTAGAAGCCACTCAGCTACTGGTTTAACTGCTTAATAGATGTAGATTGCAAATGAGTCTAGCATTTGTCGGTAAAAAATCTTATGCATAATTTTTGTTACTTTATAAAAATACAAAGCAACTTTTGGCTTACATCAGCATTTCTGTTTGGTTAGTAAAATAATATTTTTTATCACTGTTCTGATATGTTGAAGTACTCATCCTTAGCACTGTAATGCATTCCATTTTTAATTTCAACTTTGAGCTGAAGCTTTCACTGAAATCATCGAAGATGGGACATACCCCATTACTTGAATATACTTGCAAGCTTTCAGAGGTTAAACACTTATGGTCTTATGCATAATCAATGTGTATGGTAGTGCAATTAATGTTAACTTTAATGAAATGCATGAATATTTAAAACTTAATGAATCTGGCTTTACAGCATGCTTTAGAGCCTCATTCACGTACGTGAACAGTATTGACTGTTGGCCTCTGGATGTCAGCAGTGTATCACAAAATTCCTGTAATCAGCTGCTGTTTTCCTGCTTCCTCCCAGAAATATCTGTGACTTGTGGTCCCTGCACACCTCCAGAACACCCAGTGCTTTTTCCTCTTATAAATTATTCACTTACTCTGTACCAATTAGTTCTACCAGTTGCTAGGTTTGTTATCAAGTTAAGCTTCAAGACAAGAACCTGAACTCAATGAGTGATTAAAAATTTATTAGCAGAGATGATTAAATATGCAGATAGTCTGTGAAGCTTGTTCTTGAAACCATTATATTACCTTTTTAATACTAATGATTTGTATAATTAATTTTAAAAAAGCCTGAAAGTCTTTTTAAAAAAATCAGAGTAGGACATAAAAGGGAAGAGATTAAATGCAGAGGCGGCAGTGAACCTGAGTATTAAAACAGCTCATTCACATGTATAGGCAATAAAGTGATTTCCTTACAGGAATAGTTTGTGGTGTTTTTTTCCCCTCTGCTAGGTTGATTATTTTATTAATCTTTTAAGCAATTTGGGAAAACTTTATCTACTATTGAGTCATATTTTCAAAACCGAGCTTTATGTGATTAATGCTGATAATACAAATGATCCTTTTAAACGAAGTTAAAAACTAAATCATGTGGAGAGGCTGTTTTCACCAACGTTTAAGCACAGGCTGCTGCGTTTTAGGGGCGTGAGTAACCCCGCGGCTTCCACGAGAACCCCTCAGGTACCTTAATGCCACCAGGAATGGGCCCATCAGTGTGACAAATACCAGACAGAGGTTTTTGAAAAAGGCTATCCCCCTACAGCAGTTTTTTGGGTCGTGTGCATGCGTGTGGGGCGGGGCGTGAGGAAAACCGGTGTCCTCCGTGTTGTGCCTAGGGCAGCAGGGAGGCGGATGAGGGAGCGGGGGCCTGCGGGACCGGCCGTACTCCGGGGTGAGCAGGAGCAGCCAGTGCTGTTGGAACCTGCAGGGCTGCCTCTGGAGGAGATGGACCGGTCCTCCCCT